>JAEDXX010000036.1:600000-907500 GCA_021725515.1 Epicauta chinensis
AATACTAGACAACTGAGCGGCATGGTAGCCTTGACAATATTTGCACAGTCGAACGAAAGCAGCTTGGCTTACAAGGATTACAAGCAGAGTAGACCATCGTCGATTAGCTACTCGAGGAGGAGGAAATTTTGAGGTTTTCAGGTACAATCTTGACAGCTCAGGATCTCGGTATTTTACAAACTACGTATTTTCGGAACGAAATAATAATCAGACGCAGGGGCATCTTTGTTAACAATCTGATTTACTGTAATTTTAGCATTAAACACAAATAATACAAGAATTCTTCTATTATTGTCTGGTCCGAGGACTATAGTCGGACCAGACCGAGGATGTGCAATAGAATTGTTGCCGTTAACAAACCACCCTCGGTCCAATGGCCTACAGATGGTTTCATGTAAATGCCACTTTATACAACCAACACAAACAGAAAGCTTCTAATGAACACAGTAAAAATAAATTATTGCTAGACTTGTTATATTTTTTCTTCATTGTCAGCTAAAAGATGCAACGACGCCTTTAATGTACACCCCGCATTGTTAAGTAATATCCTGTACGGACGCCTATGCCTTGCACGTCTTCTTATTTGATAAATATCAGGAAAGGGATCCACCCACCCTCTTACTAATACGCACCTACCTGCGTCAACTCGCGCCTTCTCTCTGGCATACTCTATATAATGACTCAAGGGCGGATGGAAGGTCATTTAGCAAGATTTACAACGCTCGAAATGCACCATTGGCATAGTTTAATTTTAATACATGTATTTACATAAATTTATAAGAAAAGACACGAAGAACAAATCAACAAAAATGTGTTCATAATTTAATTTTTTTTTTAATTTATTTTTTGTCAAAAATTGTTGTGTTTTTTTAAATTTTTATGGGAGAATCATCAGTTTATTGTCCCTGACGAGCCGCATTGTAAAGAGTGAGAGAGATCTACCAAGATTTCATAGAAATTCGGAACAACTAGGCACCGGTTTTTTCGCTGTAACATAACGACGTCACGGTAGCAGTTCAACTGGTCCACTGCTTCTCTACGTTCGGACACTATTTGTATAGAAAAACGTTTCACAAGAAAAGATAGACTATGCAGGTCCAACGGCTATCGCCAATACGCTCTATAGGAATTTGTCAGCAGACTAGAATTTGCCTTGCTCCATCTTGGAGTTGATATCCGCCCATTAATAATGACATTCTTGTTCTCGGCTATGGCAGATAAAACTGGTAATAAGACCTCATCTTTTCAAGTAACATTTTTTTTGAAAAGCTTATTTCTCGGTTGACAATATTTTAAAGTGTGAAATTATCTTTTTTTGTAGGACACTGCTTTTTTATTTACTGCGACACGAAGAGCGAGTTTTAAATTGCCAGATTATAAAAAGCGATCCCAAAAAGATGCACGACAGCAATTTTTTTCGGAAATTGGATTCCCTACTCTCTACGGCAGTGATTCTCAACCACTGCGCCGCCACTTTTGTGTACCGCCAAATTTTAGAAATGCAAATTGTTTTTATTCATTTTTAAACTGAATTTATTGTTAGTGTGCCCTCAAATTGTAAAAATGTTGAAAGTGTACCGCAACAAAAAAAAGTTGAGAATCACTGCTCTACGGTCTTAGACTCTGCTCGAGGAGGTCAAGCCAATTCTGTGGAAAAAGATTGTATTGAAATTAAACTCTTTACGAATAATATGCGGTTGTATGCGTCCGTAGACTGGGGAAGATAGGGAGAGATTTTCAGTGGAAGAAAATCCTCTTTAGACCTGACTTGCTCCTGTTAGCATAAAAGCCAGAGCCAGAGCCGATATATGTTAAAAACAGTTTCCCTTTTGTACACGTGTAGGAAAAAACATGCGAAATTGAGAAAGCTTTTTTTCGTGACAATTTGACATAAAATTTATAGAATTCGGACACCTAGAATTTACACTTTTCTTTTTACATTAGAAGTTTCGATTGGAGTCGACTGCCTTTCCTGCACAATTTGCAGAAACTAATTCTTAACAGCTCGGATCTCAGATTGGTCGGTGGAGTTTTCCTCATTATCATGCATAATCCGTCTCCATTCGTTCTCACAATGCTCACTCTATCGCAGAAAAAATGCAGGTTTTTCTACAACTTATAATTGTAAAGAAAATTCCAATTACAATGCAACAATGTTGGTAAAAACATTATTATATTCGTTTTTACTATTTGTTTGTTGTATGAAAAGAAATCGATCTTATTGTGGGGTATCATCACAACCTGATTTATGTCTGACAATATATTCAATTTACTTTACAATATAAACAAGTTTATAGAAAGACAAAAACTGTATCGTACATCCGTTCTTTATAAATGCATTTTTATAACACACAAAAAAAATTAAATTTATTCCCTTTTAGAAAAAAGCAAAAGCCGCCACTAGTTTTGTTTTTTGTCGTATATATAAGAACAACAAAAAATCAACAGCCTCCGAATCGATTAGAATTCTTTAAAAGTTGAGAAAAACCCCAATATGATTAGATACAAGACACCGTTTGGTATTTGAGCATACAACAAATTTCTTATTCTAGAACCGTTTATACTGACTTCTAATGCCGGTGGCTTACTGCATAATATCGTCTTAAATATACACATTACACAAATACATGCAACTTTAAGTGACAGTTTAGGCTTGTTTAAACTCAAATACTTGGAGATTTTAATTAACGATAAAATCTGATTGGTATTATAATACGATTCGGACTAGATTTAAAAGGCGTTCTCGAGACACGAAGCAGGAAAAAAATTGAGCAGCGAGAGCGCGACTACAGGGTTCAGATTCTCGTGCTACCTTCAGGCTATATTAATTATAACATTAATCCACTAATGAAGCATAAAGTTTACTTGTCATCAAAATCGATACCGTCCTTTGCCGATCAAGTTGTATTATGGCAAAAATTAACAAGAGTCTTCGTAAAAAATAATAACAATATAAAATATTGTTTGGAATTAATAGTGGACTCTCCCACATTACCTCCAGGCGAAATTATTTTATTTTATTTCTATATTATATAGAGAAATATAAATCATTCTACGGTTGCAATTCTATTAATAATCAACCGTACCTGTTAAGTGGAACATGCGATTTTTTGGGCAAATAAAAAAAATCATCCACAACAGATTATTCATCTACATTCATACGTGTATTTGTATATTGTACAGTGTTTATTGTGATTGTATATGATTTGTGGGTGGAAACTGATAGAAACTGATAAATGTAGAAGTTGTACGCTGAATGGTATGATAATTTATCACTGATAATAAACAATTGTAAAATATCGCTTTATTATAAATTAATTTGCATGTGCGACAATTAATTAATTGTTATTTTGTGTGATTGTGATCGGCAAAAATTTGGGCATCAACTAGTAACGCTATAAGGGTTACATCGCTGATCGGCTATTGAAATCGCTCACATTGCAACACTACTGGTGTTTGTGTTTGTCCTTACTTTGCTGATTCTCTTTGATAATAAGATGGAAAAGTAATCGTACATTGTATGGTCGACAAATACATTATCACAGTGGTGATTTATGATTAGTGAAACACGCCCATAGTGCCTTCAGTGGTGTTCTGTTGGGCGCTCCAACTTTACATGAAGACGAGAGAGTAACAATTTATTGGAGCGATCTCTATTCAAAACACACACACGTCTATATTCATAAAATCATTTTAAAAGAAATAAAATTGCCGTGTACTAAATAATAAAATGTAATTATAGTCAATCCAACTACAACACATAAAATTTTATACACACTTAAAATATATTCCATTAGGTAATAGTTGAGCGAAACGACTCTAGATTAGATATTGCAATGGTGGATTATAAATGAATGAAAAGCTGTAATGTTTTATAGTTAATCAGCTTATCATCGACATAATAAGAAAAACTTGCATATTGGCTGTCACCGAGAACAAAAAAGTTACCAGTAATTATCTCGCAGATCTTCAACGAAAATTTCAACAATCAACAGGATTTTCCAATAATAATAACAAGCAAACTAGCACACATAAATCATTTGCACATTTTTCACTCGAATTGAATCAATGATAAATAAATTAAATTTGCAATTAATGGTTTTGAATAACTAAAACGGGATCTTGTGATTTGTGTCTTATTTCTATTTAAAGATAATCAACAATTTTAATAGAGAGAAAAAGTATTTCGAAGGAAAAGTAGAACAAACACCCACACTAAACGGTCATGTTTTCCAAGTCTCCGTGTGTATGTGTAAGTTGTCTTTTTATGGACAATAATAATTCGGAAATGGTCGTAATATAGCGCAATTGTCATCGATGGAATCTCAATGAAATTTATGAGATAACTGTAGAGGAATGTTGCTAATGTCTAAACTATCCACAATAAATTACCTATCGCGACTACTGACAGCAAGGATCTGTTTCCGTTCAAATAGCGCAATGGAAATTTTCTATATATAAATATTTCAATTTCGATATTTGAAATAATAGAGTTGGAGAAAAATCCGGGTGGAATTTATGGGAGTTTTCGTTCTTGCCCCGCCGACTCCTTTATAATTAATCAAAAATAATCTTGCATCTCGGTGTGGTAGAGAGACAGGCATTGCGAATTTCTCGTTTTATATATGGTGACACACGTAACTATTCTTATTTCAATGGATTTTTTAAAAATTCCACTATCTACTTTTGGTGATGTAGTAGTAGGTGTGAAAGCTTTGTTATAATTTATAATATTGTAAATTGAAAAACTTGCATAGTCTATAAACGGCACTAGTTGACAATTTTCGTTTTAATCGTTCGTTCTAATTTTAATTCAAACATAAAAATCTCTTATAACTGCATCTTTATCTCGTATTTCAAATGACGGAAATTGGAGATCCGCTAAATTACCGAACAATGCTAAACATTTCTCTCCAAGTGTCCGTGTAGGCTAGGTCTTGATTTGTTGCATTCGATTCAAACACAAACTGGATACAATTATTGTGATATTTCGGCATGCTATCCAACGATTTCGATTTGATATGAAGACTGTTAAAAACCGCTTTTTTATCAATCAAATCTAGAAATTTTCTTGCGATATGGAATTTTCCTCTTGTTATAATAGCACGCGTATAGATGCGATAAAATATTGTTGCTTGTCGCGTGCTCTCTATTACTTGGCGTAACTAACTAGCTGCACTTTGATTATAAATGGCATACTTTTCTTCTTCTATTGTATTCGGTTGTGAAGTATATTCTCTTGGTTGTATATAGTGTAAATGCACTTTCATACTTCTAATCTAATCTATCTGCAATACTAAACAGGACCCGACTTTAGAAAGTCTTATAAATTTCCTAAGTCTCATTTACAAAATAATACAAATATTATTTTAAACAAAGGCAAAAAAAACGTACGATAAATGAACACATCAATTCCGTTAAATAATGCATATCGACACAACGTAATGATTATGGTGAGATAGTTACTTTTAATAACTGTTGGAAGTTTATAATCAATCATTTCATTTACTCAATTACCGCTCTCTTCTACTACTAATTAGGTTCTTTTTTTTGCTGTTGTTTTGTTCCATTTTAAAATTTTATTGTAAAAAATTTCTTCATGTTACAAATTTGCATTAAATTCCAATATTTGCGTGCGGTAAAGTCATTTATTTTGTAATTTTAATTAAGTAACTTTATGACATGAATTATGGCTAGGACATTTCCAATATTTTGTTATTTTATACACGGTTTTCCGCACAACAAAATATATGGAAAAAGATCGGAAAAAAAACGAACACGAACAAGTCTCGTATTTCTCCAAGTTGACAACATTATTTTATAACGTGTACCGGCTAATATAATTTGTCTTAAGATGTGTTAGTGCGTGTTATCGGAGGAAGGTCCAATGCTGCTTGGACTGATAGTTTTCACTATTCACGCCCTTTAAGGGCATTTTTTCTTACTAAATTAACCTATTGACTTATACTGGTTAGATTCAAGAAAATTCAGCTTAGACTAGAAATACCAAATGACACAGATCATTAAGTGAATTGTTGGAGAATAGAAGAGCAAGCCACTACTTGTGTTAAGAAAAAATATTGGAAGTAGTCTTGGTATTGGATTGAAATCGTGTTTTAAGGCGCCAAGTCATACAAGAACTAAGATGTTTTAAAGCGAGGATATTTTATTCCCAAAACGAAACAACTTATAGTGGGAACCATCCTTTTTTTAGAATGTTATATTCACCTCCACTAATTTAGGGACACCTACCTGAAGAGTACGATTCCAAAACGTCCCACTATGATGTAACCTGGTTCTGATCGCTTGACTTGAACACGTGAGAGTAGTGGTTGAGGTGCAGTAGGCTCCGGCACTGTCCTGAAGAACCAGTAAAAATTTAGATAGACCTCTGCTCCACTCCAAAAATAATCGTCAATCGGACTCATTGGAGGTCGATGCTGCAGATCAGGCCGAACTCCTGAACCTGCACTCATGGGGGCCATGGTGAATATAGTGATGGGCACAATCGAATGAAAGAAACAATCGAAAGAATCGAAATCGAGAGCTCTTAACTATTAACAATCGAATAGTTTTACAATCGACTAACTATAACATCTCATGTTCCGAATGTTTCGATGTCTAGTAGTCTGGCTTTTTCAAGGGCCATCTCTCACGCAGTGTTTGTAGAGATATTTGCTACGGTATGATTTATTCTCTCTCTCTCTCTCTCTCTCTCTCTCTCTCTCTCTCTCCCCTCTCTATCTCTCTGTCTATCTGTTATTTTGGGTTTTTTGGAGTTTCTTCCATCACACCCCAAAAATATGTTGATTTCATTGATTTCAATATTTCGTATTATTTTCTAGGAATACGATCCTCTATTGTCTAACAAAAGCAAAAACGCTAGCCCATAAATATTTTTATATTAAAAGAAAAGTCATAAAATTCCCAGCAGGATCCTTGAATTACAGTAAAATTTGGATAGAAATAATCTTTAAAGACAAATATCTCTTTTCCTGTTACGTACTTTACCCTTGTTCAAGACTCTACATGCAACAATCAAAATGTGACAACTGCTTTAGGGCTAATAAATGTAGATTGATTTGGAAGAAAAGGAGGGTGGTGATGGGGTAAAAAAAATGAACAATAAATACTCAATTATTGGAAAAATACATCTTTGTATTTATTCTAAAGAAAGGAAGTAAGGATTCTAAATTCTTAGTTTTCTTAGAAAAAAACATAGTCACCCTTTCCCTATTCTACAAATATTTTCAAGCGTAGCATTTATGTAAATATATAAATATTTTATTGTATAACATGTTGTAACACAGTGTCACATGTACCTACCTCTCCTCAGAACAACATTCAACTGAGGTCAGTGTATGAGTTAATTTTTTTATCGGTCAGTTTGCCAAAAACTTCCTCAATTTCTCTTGAACGATTAAAATGATTTATAATTGGAATTTATTGATCATAAACTGAAACGGTAAACATTTTTTATGTTTTTTTTATTTAAGTGATTTTATAGAATTTTTGCCTTGGAAACAACAATTTTAATTATTATATCATTAAATGCAAAAAAAATTAATTAAACAATCACCGTAATGGTAATTAATGTACTAATTACATCATTCTTTTGTTGTACATATTTTTTTAAATATTATTATTACCATTGTGATTATTGTTGGAAATTCTATTTAATAAAATATTATATTATTTACAACTTATTATCGGATGTTAATAAATAATAAAGGAAATATAGAAACGAAAGACAAAATCTTCGTGCCGGACCAAGCAACACCTCTGGTTCTGGTAATTATATGTTTAACCATCTGGTTAAAGCTAATATTTATGGGTACCAGCCCATATTAGCGTGTTAATACTCATCAGATATTAATAGTTGTGTACAATAAATATTTTGAAAGTTTAACATTAAAAAAAATTTAGTTGATATGAATGAGTTGTTATGCACAATATCAACACAAGAAATAACAATAACGAAAGAAAAAAAGAAATAAACGAGTTGACTTTGAACGATGGAATTAAATAGCTCTCCTCTTCTTTTGTTTCAATCGACAATCTCAAGATTTCAGTTTCAGTATAAAACGTGATACGTGCTTTAATACGATTCCTTTTGTTTTCAAAACTGTAACCGATTCCGGATGGTGGTTGGTTGTGTGTATGTTGTGTGAGCTCCGGAAAAAAATCAATTCAACAACAATATAATAGAGTTGAATACAAAAAAAGCAACAACAACGAATAAAAGAAAGAACAATATGTTGAGAAAAACAAACCCTTTCGATTCTTGTATATATACAATATTTTTTTTTGTGGAAAGGATGAAACGAGGAAATTTATCTGAAACAAGTCCCAACAAAAACAACATCAATAATGAAGTTTTATCAATCAAATTATAACATCCTACAGTCACGCCGGCTATTTTAAAGTGAAATTCGATCGAAAATTTTCGGTATAAACGTGGGTGTTCTATGTTTCAGACTATCGATACTATTTCACAGTTGTTTCACGATAACCGTAACAAATGCATTGTTTCACCACCACCACTACCACACCAACCACGGCTGAAATCTCTAATTGTATTGCGTCAAGAATGAAACAGCGCTTTTGTTGAGAGGAATTCGGTGCAGGACAAAAAGCATGCTGTCATATTCGATTTTGTTGTTAATAATATTTCGCATAATTGATATACGATTTCGCATTTAGTTAATTGCTTTAAATCCACCATACATTAGATTTCTTTATAGAATCGTCGTCTATCAACAATTCCTGAAAAGGTCGACAGATGTGACTTTATACAGCTTTAAACGGTTGCGGACATAATCTAAAGTGTCAATCTACAATCCGGTCCTATTCAAAACCAATCAGACACTCGTTACAATATCTTTACACAACTGACAATAATCCCTTGAACCTACTACAGAAAAAAAACGTTGGAATTTTTCCAATGAAACTCATGTTTCAATTGAACTTCATTTATGATTAATTTGTTTAAATAATTCATCACAACTAAAAACGAATGTTTTATTATTTTATTAAAAAAAAAAAACAATTGGAACAACCGTTTTTTAATCGTCGATGACAATGTTTCTAAAGTAAATCACGCGGCGCACGAACAAAGACAAGTCAATATGTCAATAGCTTTCATCACAAGTTATTTATTTATTAGGCTGTTGCTTTTACCTTTTACAATCAGAAATAAAGACATGACGCATCATGACCACAACATATCTACAAAACTATTTTTATCTAGTTGATGAGTGGTAGTAGTAGATATATAGATCGAACAAAGAGAGAGTGAAAGAGAGCTTTTGAAAAAATTGCGATCTCATCAAATTATCATGATAATCATTTATAATTCACGCCTGTCAAGGCTCCGTGTATATTTGTTTATCTTATAAACTATAGCCATTCGATCTAATTAAAAGTATTCGTATATAACAATGGAGAAGGCGGCTTGATGAAATGTCGAATTTGATTCGTATTGAAACAGTTTCTCCATTTATATCTGCCATCGATTTTTCTACAAACAACTATTTAACAATTGTTAAAGCCTGCCTATCACACTTGTAATTGTGCGATAACATACAAATTGACAGCTTATATATACGTATAGAGTTATCATTGCTTGTTCGTTTTTTTCTCTTTTCATTTTTCAAAAAGCAACATAACTATGCCACTATACGATTACAGTATAAATAACTTGACTCATTTATTGTATATAACGATTGATATACAAACTGTAATATTATCATGGTATAAAGCGCTGCATGATGTTTGATCAGATAATATCCGAGTTGGAATAGGTTTTTGACCGTGTGAATCGATAAATGGATTAGAGATGTATCTATTCTATCTATTATTATAATATTTAAAGTGTAATAGCCTTTTAGAATAGTAGAATAATTGCTCATTTTAATCGACAAATTATCGGTATGCTTAAAGTTGTTCAATATTTCATAAACCAATACAGAAGAAGGCAAAACAAAAACCGAACAACGTATTGCTAAATTCGTTTCAATTTATTATAAATGACAATTTCCAAGTATAGATACAATTAGATCCATTAAAAGTTGATTTGAAGTAGGGGACCACCGGGTATATTCTCTACTAGACAGTATCCTAAGGATAGAAACCGGCAGGTAAGCATCTTAGTATTCATTACATGGCCTGACTCAGCTTGTACTACACGATATTACACCAGCTTCTAATAATAACAATAATAATGATGATGATGATAAGGTGAAGCCGCTAAGTTGTTGAATGCAATTCTAATAGAAGAACCCCCCTTATTTAATGGACGGACACACTGTTATAATAAAGCGCAAAAGTGAGCGACTGTCGTTTTCTTCCATTCCAACAAAATTGTTTTTGCCACGGTGGATTCTGTCGTTCCGGACGTTCACATCATAACCAGTACCTATATTGCTAATATAGTTCTGAAAAGCGTTGCTATTTGTTTTACTTAAGAGAATTGACCGGGTTTCTCTAATGTTTGTGGACCCCGCCTGACCGCTTTTGGATTTGCGTAAATACTGAAAGAATTCACAGCATTTTTTTGTTAGCATTGGCGTGGCTCGACGAACAATTTTAGGAAACTCATAATGATACTTTTTTGCATATGCATAACTATAATGCGTTTGAATATTCTCAGGCTCCGTGAAGCGGAAAAGATAAGAACGCCTGCTTTAGAACTTTGTGAAAATTATCAACAAAATAGGCCAAAATAGTGCAAAATTGTAGTCCTGGGAAATGATCTTTAAAGCAGCATTTTAAGCAAATTCTTGTGGACCAAAAACAGAACCACTTTACACGGTTGTTATATTTAACGTATACGTACAAGATTGAAGATTATGTCGACAAATACGTGGTCCTCTAACGTGTAAATCAATGCATTGTGGATCTTTGGTTTCAGAAACTAATTCTTTCTAAAAACACGCTTGTAATGGCACAAATTGCGAAAAATTGAGAAACTGGCACAGTTTCAATTCCCTCTGTATTCTTGTTGAAAAGTTCGAGCCATTATTAGGTAGTTGACTTATCTAATTTAAATCATTTATGGCTGCCAAACAAACCACTATAGAATTAGTTCCTCTTATAGATAGAATAATTAATTAGTTTGTCAGCTATTGTACAGTTGACATTCTGATAATAGTCAATCAAATTACCAATCAGTTCCACGTAATTTTTATTTAACACTGTAGAAAAAATATTAGAATCAACGTAAAGTTCTTTAATATTTCTACAACCGTAATTGGAGAATAGATTTTTCAAATCGGAAAACCTGTAATATTTACAAACAGGAAATGGCAATTTGTAACACTGTCAATTTCCTTTTGAAACGCATGCGCAACAATTTAGTTGTTTTTCCGCATGATAGAACATTGCGGCACTGTTTCAAATAACCGAAAAACAAATACTAATTTCGTTTTGTTCTAATTGTGGGAATCCGCTGCTGTGTCCAATATAACAGCTACCTAGTGGCTATATAAAAATCAATCGAAACTAGAAGCAGAACAAAAAAAGAAAGAGAACAAATCGTAGAAGTGTTGAGAAAATAAATAGGCGAACAAGAAATTTTTCAAAGAATTTGCATTCTTTTACAGAGGAAATTGAAAAAGTTACTACGTGATTTTCGATTGTGATCTGTTGAACTCTTGAGACGTATTTGAAATAGATGGACGATAGAATGAGACAGATTTACTTTTTAATTGCACTGTCGAAATTCGTTGATTTTTTTATTGTTCGTTCCTCGACTACGACGTACAGTTTAATTTAACGGAAGACGAATAACTTGGCGTTGCAGTTTAACTGTAAGCATTCCCGCCGCTTATTTTCGGCGCCCCTCTCCGAAAAGGTAGTAAAAAAACAACGATCATTTGCGTTACGTCTTTTGGTGTTCGAAAATCAGAATTCCAAAATAATCGCGATAATTTTTGTTTAAAAAGCCGCATTAAAAAAACGTCGGTGTCCCAACGAAACGTGTCATAGAAGATTTTTTATTACAGCAATTCAAAACTAAACCTCGACACTTTCTTATGGGGTGCTATTGAAAAAAAAAACAGACTTACGGGTTGATTAACATATTATTTTAAAAGAACACTTCCACTAACACTAGCACTAAGATAATTAATTATTAATTAACAAAAACAGTCACAATTTTTCGCAACAATGTTAATACTTCAACAACGCAAATACAACTGAACAAGAACGGACCAATCTCAAAGGGTATTAAGTAAGTGTCCTTTGTTCGGTTCTTATCAAGAGCGAATATTATCAAGAACGTATAGACGCGATTACTTTAACCTTCAAAGTAACAAAAAAAAGGTGGAAAAAATATTTAAAATGTCTGTAAAAAAGCACATGAAGGACGCAATTTGAAACTTCCAAGGGTGGATTTGGACACATAAAGTGCAGTAAAGGATGCACTAAAAGGCACCGCTCCTACAATTAGGTCTCTTCTGGCAGTTGCCTGTTTTGCTGTTGTCTCAGGTCGGCCCTGATTATAAGATTGGTGTTGTTTAATCCGTGTGAAATTGCGTTAGACTTCCAGTTGTTTCCTTTAAGAAATCAGGTGAATTTTGAGCCGTTTCATGCAACTTGGTCTGTCTAAAGGCGTTGCTAGTGAATGGTAGCGTTGAAAATGAAAGAGAGGGATAGAGAGTGAGATGAGAAGAGGTGATAATGAAGGTGAGAGAGACGCTGTAAACGGAATATAACAACAACAACGGAAGACCTACAATTGAAGCAAATATTTGAGAACCGCATTGTTTCCCAAAATGATTAAAGAGTATTCGGACTGAGAATGTATGCGTTCAGTACTATCACAGAAAGAAATCCGTCTATTGATACTTCTGAGACGGTTCTCGTCTTGTAACGTCATGTCGAGACGAGCCGAGAGATTAAAGAATCGATACGAGGCGATAGAACCTCTTCTCTAGTCTGAACTCTCGAAGCATGTCTCGTTTCTTGAAAAGATTTTTAAAAAAGGTATGAAAACTAATAAGAAATTGCATTGAATTGGAAGAAAGTATCAAAAACTCAATAACATTTAAATTATATCAACACACAATTTAACGTGGGGGAAAAACGCGACAAAAGGAACGAAGTCACAAAATAAACAGCGAGATAGTTATTTTGAAAGTCAACAAATTTCACACTTGAGAGAAACCGACAGGATAGCAAAATTTTCTCTTGAAAATCTGGACGAGAAACCTCTTTCTCTCGCGGAGAGATCTCCTCTGGCATCGCTGGTTCCAGTGCCTAGCTGGACGCCACAAAAATTGGCGAGCCGTTGTCGCCAAATTTTCCAAATTAATCAAATTTGTGACAAAAATTGAAAACAACAGTAAATGTGTTTGTATACTAAGAATCGAAGCTAATTTTGGAACAGTTTCAGTTTCTCTCATTACTGCCACTTTAATGTTTTATTCTTGTAAATGATGTCCAGCAGTAGTAGTAGTAAATGAAATGTAATTTGATGTAATGAAACTAGACCTTGGTTATTTAATAACAGATATTTAAAATATAATTTCAGTAAAAGTACCTATATAAAATAAAGCACATGAGAAAATCTCGGCCAACAGATTCGCATGGTCTGCGTGGGCCGAACATACAAACGACACATACACACACACACACAACATATTCATGTATGTTTGTATGTATGTAAAGGTAGATATAATGGACAAGCTGATGACCAACCGAGGTCGAATTATTTTATGTCAACAATCTCTTCTATTGTTGATTTCCATGACAAATATATGTTTAAATATATGTATTACAACAACGGGCCTATTAAATCTTGAACGGTCGACATTTTATAAACAGAACAATAAATTCACAACAATAAGAAGAAAAAAAAACAACAAAACTAAAAACAAAAACTATTCAAGTTGCTATAATTTCTATGTTGAGTGTAAATCGTACAAAACACAACCCTATCGGACAGTTTTCCTGTGCTATTTGTTTCATTCGTTATCAAAATGGGAGAACTTTCGAAATTTGTGACCGTGTTGTAAATTATTCCGGTTTTTTTTTGTTGGAGAAGAATTCCGGTGATGACCGGAAATGAACGCGTGCAGACCAGGACAAGCAGACTGGAGCACCGGAAGTCGTCTGTTGACCTCGCGGAAACGCACCGTTGCATCTCTAAATTTATCGTTGTGAATATTCATCAACACGATCCAATGTCCAAAATTTCTTATAAATCCAACAAAATCTAGAAAGATTTCAATAACAAAAATAGAAGAGAAAAAAAAACAGAACGACTTAATTTCAGGCTTGTTTTCTATGTGCAACCGGTAATTTTCTAAATATGCTAGAAGTTATTTAAATGAGCCAGTCATATTAGCGAAAGCCGTATTATGATGAAGACATATAGACGTTGTTGTACATTTTGTAATTATAAGTGTATTTTACGGTTTTTGTTATGGATTGAATATAATTAAGATCGTATACATTTAATTACTTCAATTTTCCTAGTTTCTTCCGGGATAGGAATTGATCCACATTAGAAGGTGATTATAGAAATACATTCATAACGTGAAAGTTCCTATATGGTTTCAGTTACGCTGTAATTGTAACGAGATTATTGCAGAAAAAACTCGCAACTTTCACAATACGTGTGCAATTTTTTACTATTTCTCTCCCCAAAAAAAACAAAACGAACAAAATAACATTCTAATTGCAACTAGACTAGTCATCGTTTCATTAAACCATTATCGAATCCAATCTAAAATAAACTCTGCGGTATATTTATCGCACAGAACAATTTCACACACTTTAAGTATTATTGAAGGGGAAAAAAACCCAATCATCTCGGTGCCGGCCCGGTTTTACCTGTGAGAAACGTTTCACAACGATAAAAATTAAAGTCCTTCTTCGTCCTGACAACATTAAACAACAAATATTGAGAGACACTAGTCTACCCATTGAGGATGTGGTCTTAGAGGTGGCAGACCGGATGTGGAATCAGGTAGCCAGATAGACCGCAGAAATACGTGAACCACGGTGAAACTAATACTGGATGATCAATGTACAAAACCATCTCACTGTCTGGCCATTTCTAATTCATACAATTGAGAAATTATGGGCGTTATTGCTGTTGGAGAAGTTCATCAACATTTTACAGGACTCGAAAAGTATCACAAACAGATGTTGAAACAAGTCGAAATGTTAACCGTAAATTCGAGCGAGATTATCAAAGCAATTGAGTTTAATGTCGTTCAGTTAATGTCCAAGAAACTGTACGGTTTGCAAATCTAATTTACTGCCAGTTTTCGATGATTTACTATCATTAAATAGACATTATCTGTGAGATTTTTGTTGAGACATTAGAAATAACGAAGCGAGCGCCGATATTTTCGCGATGACTCGACGAAATATATCGTCGACAGATGAACAGATTTGTTCGTTTTCTTTGACTCTCTCGTTTCACCTCTATCCAATTTTAAAAAGGGCGCTGTAACGTTGATACACACAAACCGGGGCAATTACAGATATAATACGTCAACATCCAGCCGAGTTCATAGCTAATATTGCCCGGTGGAACAGTGTAATGTGCCGGTTTTCTGCACGGTAATGTATGCACAGAGAAGCAGCCTGGTGTGTATTTGAGTGATGTTAATTGCTTTCCCAGCAAGCTCGCGCCTCTACGAACTTGTCCAAGACTTTTATGGCTTCTAGTAATGATTTCTGTTTGTAATAATACCTAGAGACCTGGATTGTATACAACAACCACAACAACACTCGAAATTGTTGTATATTAAAATAGGCTATTAGAAATATCGGTAATTTGGTAAATGTCAGATAATTATAGTGGTGGAGAGATTGCGGAAATCCGTTTTCCTCTTCAGACTTGATAATATCAAGTTTGGGAAAGTTGAACGTTGGTCGACAATAAATTAATGAGACAAAGTTGAGGATTTTAATCGGATAAAAAGCGAGATTTTTTTACAATTCAACACGGCAATATTTATAGTTCCACTTGATAAAGTGCGGATGACATAATAAATAATACCGACCGAAGCCTCGATAATATACGATTTTAATATATTCCACTCGTAATAACTATTACTAGCCGCTTGAAATATTGACTAATTCATTCGTAATAGTTTTTCGATCGTCTTTTTACCATCTTCACTTCAAATCGTTAATGAGAAAAACGGAAATTATCTTTAACATTATTATTCATATAAAGCATGATATATGAGTGTTACCGTATCGATTCATTAATTCTTGTTAGATTGTACATTAATTCTAATTAAACATTAACCATTCTAGGTCTTTGCTATTTTTAAATTTTGCCCGAGTACAGGTGTTCTAGAAATATTCCGGGAATCCCGGAACCTAATGGGATCACAAAATGTTACCACGATTTTGTAGTTTAATATTCATGAGTTTACAAGGTTGGAAATTATTAAATAAAAATCTCCAGACACTCGTAATTATTACGTCCTGTTGACCACAAAATCTCTCGCCTGTTTTACGTAAGAATTGCCAATAATTAAACCTTCAGAACTTCATTACGAAACTTTGTTAATTAACAATGCGTTATCGCATAAATAAAGGCTGTCTCTCCGGTCCGGTTTAATTTGCAACGGTTGGATTTCTTTGTGTATTCGTGGAAAATTAGGAGCTCTTCTAGACTAACAACACAGATTTTTTTTTGAAGTTCGATGCAATAATTCCTGTATGTCTTATTGTGAAATGGCTTGCATTGCTTTGAATGACTAGTACGTTTTGAGACTCTTTCAGATGTTGAGATAATACCAAATGGCATCAAGTTGAAAAACAAATAATGCCAACAAGGAATGAAAGATATTTCCTCCCGAGTACGTCTTTCAAGTCTCGATCATCTCTTCATTAAATCAAAGGCTTTTATCGTAATTTGATTTCAACGTTTTATTGTAAAATCGATTTGATAAGAAGGAATGTTTGCAATTTTCTGTTGATTTCTTATTTCTACACACGTGATGTATGTTGTGTAGTAGTAGTTGTACAACTATAATATAAACAAAAAAAAAATGATATCAGGTAGTATTACAAAAGCACACATGAGTTATAGTTCAAACAAACCCGATCGAGTGCAAATCATTCCAATACAACTAATAACAATGTATCTAGCGGCCACCTACAGTCTCACGCTTTAAAACTGGTTATTATAGGTTGTGTGGTGTGTATAAAAGATCAAAACAAAAAAAAAAATGGTGGCGGCTGTGGCGGCGGTGAATTTCAGAATTCCTCCAGAGCCACCAGTGCAATACAACAACCACCACATTATGTAAAATAGAGTTATTAAGGCGACATAGATCATGTAGACGTGCCTTATTGATATCTGTGCCTCGTAAATTCTCTAATACACTGCCTGCAGTTATCATATAGGTGGCGTGCAGATTTTTTTCTATAAAGCTTATGCCTCACTCTCACCACATTCCCGTATAGTTGCAGTTCCGTGTGGGTGGGTTTCCAACACAAAACTATAGCACATTGCGTACCATCACAGCCTCACCTTGTTACGTGACAATACTCCAATCACCCCTTCTCAATGACGTTTTTGTGATGCCCGACATAACGTCAAAAAAAACGATCCTAGATAAGAGCTACGTGCGACAATAACGAAATTTTTTTCGGGATTAATACGAGAAGGCAACGAGGTGGTTGACCTGTTCGTTGGAAATCTTGACGAATTTTCTACGAAGAAACTGCTCTAATAAAATCGTTCTTCTTCATCATCGTCTTCGTCTAATAATAATAATGATGGACGAAGAAAAAAAACCAGTCGATCGATAAATCGTGCTTTTGGACGTATTTATTTTGAACATCTCTGAAATCGTGATGAAAATAACTATCTATTATAACATAATCTAATCTTTTATAATCCGATAATTATTATAAATTGGAGTAATTAGCGATGATGATTATAAAAATCAAATCAATAAGAATTATTTATGTGTTTGGACAACTTAATCGATTGATTTTTTTGTTGTTGATGGTGCAGCAATTATGTTGATCGTTTCAACAAGCAGAATTGAGATTGAAACAGAAAAAAACCAAACGGTGTGTGTGAAGTAGAAGAATAAGAAAAAAGTCCGGGTGGAGAATTGGAAAACAATTGTACGACGTCCGTCAGTGTCACGCTTCGCCATTGGTCATTCACAATATTACAATATACGATTTCTGTCCAATAGAAGTGAAATAATCACGTCTTTGTCCAACTTTTAATGGCGTTTCAATCCGTGTTTTTTTTTCTTCTTCGTCTTGTTCCAATTTTTCCTCTTTTTCACTCATCACTGAACAAATGCGTTTTAGATAGAAAACAAGTGGTAAACGCTGCCAAGAAATGGTCGACTGATAACCAATCATAATACAAGCCAAGCAGTATCGCCATGTTCCATTGTTAACCGCGAAAACGTGCAAAAAACCGAAATCTTGCACACGCAAATTGACTCGTTTATACTCGAACACAACCAACTTGACTGGGATGTTAGAGTTGATAGTCAAGTCGAATACGGTTGACTGTACTATTGTACAGAATCGGTTGCTTTTTTTAAAATCAATATTTTTGATATAAACAGGAACCGACAGGCGACAATGTATAAGAATAAAGCTACAAATTAAGCGTGTCCGTGTTGGAGTTGACCACACCAGCAGGTGAGAATATATTGCTTTTCTATTCTTATATCTATAGACCTCTGGTGCAAACAGTTGACCACTGAGCTGGAACTAATCCGGGGGAATAATATGATAATAATAACTAGTTCGATGGGGCATTATAGATAGTCAACAATGTTTTATAATTGATTTATCAAATCAACTTTAGCACAACTGTATAGTGAAGGTACTATTTAAATACTGTTAAAAACCAACACAATTCTATTTTATTAAAATAATTATTAATAATAATAGTAATAATAATGATGATAATTTGTAACTGAAAATTTCAATTATTAGAAAAATTCATTTTGATATTAAGTGATTTGAGATTTAAAACGGCAATTGATATTGACTAATAATTATAATTAATGTCTAATTGAAATATTTCTATTTATAATAAAAATTAATAACTAACGGGAAATAGGTCTGATTGGAAGACTATAAATCATTTAATGTTGTTCTACAAGTCGATTGATACTGTAAACTGTTAATGGTTTTGCTCAATTAATTTATTATAAATAGATTTGTACTTGGTAATGTTTATTTTATTTCAAATAATAAACAGTTTATTTTGTCCAAAACAAACACAATTTCTAATCACGTTACAGTTTCCTAATGAACTCACGGACAAACCGATTATTTTTTCTAGGTTCTCAAAAAGGTTGTACATGCATTCCAAAAGTATGGTCTCTTATTTTTTAAGAGATACAAAAAATCCGTTTATTTTCCAAAATATTTACATTATTCTGAAAGTTCCTCATTTGTATATTTTTCTTATAAACATGTTACATCACCTTTCCACCTGGTCCGTGAAGAGGAGTTGAATCTCATCTTTCACCTCGTTTTTGAATTTTGAATCACGGAAAGAACTCAGGCGAGCCATTTAGAACCGAAGAGAAGGACAAAAGAGCAAAGTGTAAGCATTCTCCAGGACAAAGCTCTCCCGCGTCAAACCGTCAATCTTCTGCAAGAGTTTGAATGCAACATCAGCCAACTACCCTCAGCATTCAGTGACCATTTAAGTTAGTGGCTGAAAGGTGATTCAGTTCTAGCGACGAGGTGAAATATGGGATTCAACACTTCCTCGAGAAATAGCTAGCTATGGGTATGGGCATACAAAAATTGCCACAACTTCTACAAAAATGATGTATATATAACGGAAAATAAACGATTTTTGTATTTCTTAAAGAATAGGAGACTTTACTGTTGAGCCTGAGAAGCGTTATAAATGATGTATCGCCACCTGTCATAAACGTCCCCAGGAAATCAAACACTAATAAAGATATTAAAAAGGTATCACAATCTTAAGTATTTTCCCAGGGCCGGCCCAAGCTCTAGGCGAGTTAGTTTTCGGTGCCCATCTCCGAAAAGAGAGTAATTATTCAACAAAGAGTTCTAAAAAATGCCGTGCCAGACAGTTGTCTACTTTGCTGTGGTCTCAGGCTGGGCCTGGTCAAATGTCTATCAATGTGAATTTAATTATGATCCGCAAGTACCTCTGATAAAAGTCGTAGTTCGTACATTCAGGAAGGATTATGACAATTTTATACTTACAGTTTTTTGTTTCATGATGTCCTCTACTTCTATTTCACGATGTACAATGTTTTATTAAGACTTGCCTTGATTAAGCATGCTTATATGCTTATTGTGCTTGAATTAATAGATTTTAAAAAAAGTAATCTTTAACTAATGTTTTTGTTGTCGAAAATAGTTTCCAAAATAATCGCGATAATTATTTATCGAATTTTGTAAAGTAAGCAGAAGAAGAAAAAGCCCGGTGTACCATCGACAAGTGGCATAAAAGATTTTATATTGAAAATAAATAAAAATTCGATATTTTCATATAAGGCACCGTTGAGAAAAAAAAGAAACAGACTCAGTTTCTGTTGGTAACTGCATAATTGAAAGAAAAATAGAGAGAAAAACCATTATTATTATAAAAAAACATAATTATTTAAAAATTTACCATCCTTATGGGAGGCCTAAATCCGTTAGACATGGGATACCTGTTTTACAAAAGGCACTGGCACTTACATTAACACTAGCACTAGGCACTAGTAAGTAGGTATCCTTTGCTCGATTCTTATCAAAAACATATATGTACACAATTGATCTAATCTTCATTGAAATAAAAAATTGTGGAAAAGTGTCTTTTGAAGATGAAAATACGGCTACACAAGTAAAAGGCAATGTGTACATTGTTAAGGACACAATTGGAAACTTTAAGGGTGGATTTCGAAAATTCCAGGTCTAGACAGAATTCAATTTTAGAACAGCCAATTTTTCTACTTTCAAAACAAAGGCAATTGTTCTCATCCTAAAATCTTGACTGAGAGAATTTTCCAAAAACTGAACCTCTTTTACGATCTACGAGCTTTGAACATTTAACATAGAAATAATGAATTGTTTATCTCTGAATTTGAAATTGCTTCACTTTTAACCAGTAAATAACTCCCATAGAAATAACACACATAAAGTCCAGGATCGGATGTACCGAAAAGTGCCGCCTCTAAAATTTTGCCGCTTCAGACAACTGCCTGTTCTGCTGTTGTCTGATTTTGCCCAAGTTTAACAGTGAGATATGTCGATATCACGTACCCATCCGTGAGATAATCACTAGCACACTCCACTTCACTGTCCTGACACTAAAATACTTTAAATATCACTTCACTAAGAAAAAATGTCTATGTTTATGCTGCGACCGCAATCTTATCGTCTGTTGTACTGAAAAATACAGATTAGAAACTTGCATTAATATCGTCAATTTGTAAAAACTCCTGATAAAATGCCAAGTTTTATCAAGACTCTACTGACAAAAGTGTCTTTGCGGTGGCAAAACAGAGACATTCAAGTTAACATATTTTATAGTTAAGGCTCTTGACGGTTTAATTTTTCACTAAAATTTAAACCCTAATGGTCAGTGTTATATTCGAAATCCAAATGCAATTGCAGGATTAGTCCTGTTGTAGTTACAGTTCTTGTTGCCGCTACAGGATCATATTACAGGTCTACGACATGTAGCACCTTAAGGTTTTTTTCCTGTGTACTGGCTAGCGCCTGGTTTCAATCTAGGCAAACTAGCCAGGCCCTTACCAACACCTCGATTTCATTTCTACTAGGGAAGAAGACCACATACTTAAAGATGTTGAAAAGTAAAGAGAATTTGAAATCAAATCCTTTGCTGATAGATCTGAGCATCGATGATCATAGAATTTCTGTATATCTTATTAGCAAGTAGCATAATTGCTACGAAAAGACCTTTCAGATTTCAGCGCCTATTTTTCCAAAGACTCGTGAAGGCAGGCTAATATAATTTGGAAAATCATGAGATTGTCTTTATGTTTTGGAAGATTTTTTGATGAACTGAAAAATCTTTTATTTTCGAGCTTGTATGCTTAGTTTCAAGATTGCTTATAATGCCATATAAAGGTTTTTTTTTAATATTAACTTCTTCCACAGTTTCATTTAGTATGAGAACTTTTTTTTGTTTGATACCGTAGACATAGGTATAACAACTTGCTGGTAATCACTAAATTCATACGTGTAACGTCGGAAACGTCCGCCACTCATCAAGTTTCCAGCTTCTATTACCCTCCAGCGAATATTTCTATTGAAATCAATCATAATCAAATCCGTTTTCTATAACTATCATATCATGTAGAAAATTGCTCGAAATACCTGAATAATATAGAAAACCATTCTATTTATCGTTGATCGATAATGTCTTCTCTATTGATGCATCAAGACAGGATCAGACAATAAGTCTTTTCAAAATAGCAAAAAAGCGAACTAGATTTACTATCATAAGCGCTGGTCAACAACAAAAATATCGAATGGGCGTCTGTTTAATACAGCAAAAAAAAGAACAGACGATAAACGAATATATTAGATGCCACACAATCCGAATAAAAGAGCGCGAACAATGGCGATATAAACAATGTGTTGTTTGATTTAAAAAAAATATATAATAAAATAGAGAACGGAGGCAGAAAATAATATGTATTTGTCGTGACTATGTTGGAAATATTTTTACAATCTAGAAAAATACAGAAAGCACCATTGGTGGCGAAAATATATAAAAGCTACTGAACAGATATAAATCTGAAGCGCCTGAGAAAATTTCTAAATTATTATAAAACTTGTACGAAAAAACCGAAACAAAAACAAACAAATACAACTAGTTTCTGGTTGTATAAAACAACATCTAAAACCAAATTAACTTTCGCCCTCGTATTGTTATTTGTTCTTTGTCAAATTCTTCATTTTATGTATGGATTTTGTGTTTAATGAGACTTGATGACAACATTTCCAAAACACAATGATCAACGTCAAAAAGTTGACACAAAAACTCTACTAACTGTAAAAAAGAATAGAGGCAAATGTACTGTCAAAACAACAGAATTATTACTATAAGGAACAGGTAAAGTCCAATCATAATTATTTTAATAGTAGTAGGTAACGCTCGGCATTATCCTCGCTCTGTCAGTCATTTGTTTCGAACCATGACGCCACGAGCCACAACTAACAACTATAGTTCACCTGCTATCTTAGAAATATCTTAGATGCACCATTTTGGGTCTTGTTGAATTGTGTAGGAAACCGTCAAAGCACTGCTATGGACTTTGTAATTGCATTCACGATCGATCACTTTCAGGAGTTCTCTAACAAAACGTCTATTATTCTCGTTTTCATTATGTGCAGACGATCAAGAAGAACAACTTTCAGGGCTCAAGTAGTGTTTAACAACTTTTAATTGCAATTGCAGGAAAACACCCATAATGTATCAAGATTTCAACCATTGAACTTTCCTCTGAAGCAGCGTCTGGATCCGGCTTTAGAAATAACAAATAAGACAAACTTGACACTTGAAAGCTGAAAAAAGAGCCTAGTTTTCAGCACCTCGAATATCCCAGATAAGTCTATTGTCTAAGTGCTCCTGAAATTTACTCATTTCGACAACTTTCTGGTG
The DNA here is from genome assembly GCA_021725515.1 of Epicauta chinensis. NCBI lineage: Eukaryota > Metazoa > Arthropoda > Insecta > Coleoptera > Meloidae > Epicauta > Epicauta chinensis. Next base: position 623,624 of record JAEDXX010000036.1, read on the forward strand.
CAAGAAAAGAACGATTTTGTAGCAAATCGTTGAAGAGTCGATACGAAAATCAAGCAATTTCTATTCACGACAAGAATACCGACTCCTTATAAATAAAATTGTCGTCAAATTTCCGATAATAAGAATTGAAAAAAAAAACAACGGGAATACAGAACAATTTTAAATTGGCATTCAGTCAAGTTCAGTTGAACAATAAGTTGAAAAAGTGCAACCGTTCCACAACAAGTCAATTTTTTTCGGCGATTGAATTGTAACGAATACGGTTTAATCTATGAGGCAGAGAATTTTGAGACCTTGTAACGTTACAGAGAATAAAATCAAATCAAATTGGAGAATTCCCAAAAGCAATATAGATTCAGTAGAATAAGAGAAAGTATAAAAAGCATGAGATAAAATGGTAAATTGGTAATTAATTAATTTTTAATGGTTGTTATAAATTGGCATTTTATGTTTATTAAAAAGAATGAATCACAAAGAGGGACACGGATGTTTTTAACAGATACTAAATAACTGCAAAAAAACTGGAAAAATTTAATTTATTTTAAACCATTAATAATTTATTATTTGTTTTGTGATTTTTGTTCGGCTAATTGATCAGTTTCAGCTCCAAACTTATTAGTTCTGTATATTAGACTGAAAACTTTCGGGCTTCTGCAGTTCAGGGGAGGCTTATCGAGATTTTCCTGACACATTAAAAATAGACTACAATCAAACTTTGCGTGAGCTTTAGCGGATGGATTTTTTGGTGTTTTTATAGACTCAGGAAATCATAAATTTGACAAACCAGGAAGACGAGTTTGAGCCGGAAATCATAAAAGTAAGTTGTTAGCTACAATTCTGGACTTACAAAGGCTCACAATGTTAAAAATATTGAAAATGTTTAATAAATTGCCAAAAAAAAACTCCGTAAATCACATACTGAGGAACTACTCTACTGTAATTCCCTTGAATTCAATTAGGGAATACGAAAACATCAACACTTTAGGGTGATGATATTTCACTCCGGACGATTTCAAAATCAAATCGGGCACTTCTCGACGAGCTTCTGCAAAAATTTAGAAAATCCAATTTGATAGATTGTCAGAGAAGTGAGCCGCCATAAAGCGACGAATTCTTTTTGTTTTTGAAGTTCCGTTAATTGTGCGACAAAACATAATCTAACTGTACCCAAACCAATATTTGGTGGTCGTGTCAGGTGATTGTAACAATAACAAAAAATTGGATTTTTATTACCAGAAATTAGTCGATTCCTATTAGAACAATAGAATCACAAAAAAAACTGGTAATAGAATTAATGGATTTTCCATCGACGCATCGCCGAAACGAATCATCCGAAAATCAACAATTCGTAATGGAATTAACTGCGGTCTAAATGATAAACCCCCCAAATCATTATCATCATCACCGCGATCTGATGATGATTATAAGATTCGAGACAGACACCTGCTGTACAACGTGCTCTTTCCATAGTTCACTGATTATATCCGATATTTACTCGTATTATCCTGATTTTGTCGTTTTTCTTTTTTGTAAAATACAAGCAGTTGAAATGTGTGGGAGCACCTGACCGCTCTGTTATTGAAAGCCATCAATAAACGTTCGGTTTGATGTATTTTCAATTTCTCGTAAATTGTCCAAATACAAAAATAAAACAATTCTTTTGTTGGGGACAGGGCCGGCTCGCGACCACAGAAAACAAGGCAGCTGTTTTTAGGGGCGTCCTGAGTAGAATTTTGTTAAAAGTCCTCTATTATCAGTTTAAAAAAAACGGTAGAACTATCTTAAGACTGATGAATTTGCTCAGTGTGAGATTGAGTCATTACCTTAGAACTCTGGGAACTGGTAATAAATACGGAAAATATGGAAAATATTTACTGATTGAAGGTGGGAAATTCTCAAATTCAGGGATAAACAATTGATCGGTCCTATATCAGGTCTTTAGACCTCGTAGATCGTTATAGAGGTTCAGTTTTTAGAAAATTCTCTCAGTCAAAATTTTAGGATACCTTTTTTTGGAAGTACAAAAATTGGCAACAATAGAATTGCATCGTCCTAGGACCTAGAACTTACCAAATCAACAAATCAAGTTCTTCTGAAGTTTTGAGTTGTCTCCTTAGCCCCAGTCCCTTCAACTGCATTGTGCCTTTTATTCAGGTAGCCTATTCTCATTTATAGTAGTATTTTCCTCTTAAAATTGATTCCCAATACATGTTTCTGTTTCCTTTTCTGTTCAACAGAGGCTTATAGTTAAAGTGGGAGAAAACAATCCACATGGTTGGGTCGCAAGTGTGATGCTTTTAAAAGGAAACCAGTGATTTTCTGGCATAGGCTGTACCTATTTTGCAAAGGGTGTGACAACTGGTAAAGTTGACCTTCACACCATTTCAACATTGTAATATGAAAAATACAGAAAAAAGTTGGGTGAAATCCCTATATCGGCAACTTCAATGTATAGAATTGAATCGGCAAAAGTTTTAAGGCTTTGAACTATTTAAAAAAACATACTACTTTACAAAACAAACATTTTGTGTGTTTTTTTCTTACAGTGAAGATTGGATTAATCGCTTATATAGGTTCTTGATGGGAAACGAACAAAGGACTTAACACCCGTTTTAGATTAGTTCGATACTTCTTCTCTTGTGTTCCAGTCTTTGAAGTGTTAACGCTGCTTCGAAAAATTGCGATTTTTTTTTGTTAATCAATAATTAATTTTGTCTAGTGCGAGTGTTAGTGTAAGTGTCCATGCCGAAATGGATCCGGGATTCCCAGGAAGATGGTAAGTATTTTTTTCTACTTTTGTGGCAATAATGCAGTTATCAACTGAAACCAAATTATGAATTTTTTTTGAACAAAAACGATCATGGCTTTTTTTCCTGTTATGAAAAAAAACTATTTTCGATCAGATGAAGTTTAGTTAAGGTTTTTTTTTAAATTTATTAATTCTGTTGAATTATTTTTAAAATAAGTAGAAAAGAAATTAACAAAGATGTCAAAGAATTCCGTTTCCTTATAGAGGCACCGAAAACAAACTTGCCTGGAGCGCCAGAAAAGCTCGGGCCGGCCCTGGCCGGGGAGCTTCTTAACAACATTATCCTATCCACAATAACAATAGTATTTAATATCTTATACAAAGTCATTCATTATAAATACTTCAAGGAGGAACATATAATTATGTCCTGCCTGTTTCGAAATGAACAATGGGCAATCTAAAGGTAGCCAAGATGACGTGTACTCTTCAATGTAAATGAATGAATGAATGAACGATTCTCCGTCTCTGTTCGATTACAACACGAACTGTTCGCGTCACAGAAACGTTATCTTACACAGGAAGTCAACCCTTAATTAATCGCTATTGTAAGTATGACAAACAGACAAACGTTAAGGAACAATTCCGTTGAATAACTAGCTTTAATTTGTGTTGTTGGGGTGGTGGTGGTGGCGGTGTTTTTTCACTTTTCGATTTCACCCTTTCATAGTTTACGGTACGTTAAACGTTAAACTCGACAGGTTAACAACTGAACCAGTGGTGCATATGATTATCATTTATTTTATTTTTTTTTTGTTTATCTATATATAATGTAAAGCCACAGGTAGTTCGATGTGTGTGAGAATTTTTTATAAAGGGGCGGTTTTGGTGAGATTAATCATAGTCCAATCACGAAATCAAACAAATGTTTAGATTAAAATTATAATACTAAACGATGACATCATGGCAATAATAATGATAATGGTAGAAAATAACAATTTTATATATGAGAGTGGAGAGAAATCATTTTAATTGGCCAACTTCCTGTTATTTAAAGCTGTATATTTGTAGTGTACCCCTGTTTAAAACGGAAACTGGGAGACAAAGGTTTTTAATTTTTTTTTTTAATTTTATTTCTCTCTGTGTGTTATTTTATTGTTTCGATAAATCGGATTTTTAAGTGTGATAAAAATTAAAATTATACGCCCTTGTATTGTTTGTTTACTATTTGAAAATGCAATTTAGTTATTTATTTATTTTTAAGGACATTACAAATTGAGATTATTCACGATGATAGTCTACTTTCATTAGAATTTCCATAATTTTTTTCGACAATAAAATTGATTAAATTATATTCTTAGAATAGAGCTGTCCTTGAATTTAAAAATAATCTACAGGATGTTAACTATTTTTTAAACATTAACACGTGAATAAGGACAAAAATGATTCAGATGAATTTTTATTTATTTATTCTTTTTTATGATTATTGTGTAAATCTTTTGTCTGTTGAACGTTATCTGATCAAATGCCCAATTAACATGCCAGCATTTTAAACATAATTTTTGGCAAATAATGAGGTAATTTTATTTATTTATTGTCCGTTTCCTTTCGTTATACATTTAAAACAAAAAACAAAAAGAGAGAACCAAAAAACTGGGTTTTGTTTATTAATTATAGGAAAATTCCTGAAAGGTTAATTAACAGTCAGATAATCAGTGGTGGAGATTTATGTGGAGATAGAAGGCATTTTTTTCAGTTTCAATGGCTCAATTAGAACGTATCCTCATCTTTACATAACTCTCGACGTGAATGTAATCCTGTTTCACACGTTCTTTAAGGCAGAAGGAAGGCATTTGAAATACTCACTTGTAAACGATTATCGGATAAAAATCTCTTGTGGACGGTCTTTAAATCAGGTATAATAACCAGAAGTTTTATCATCTTTTTTTAGGTATTTCATGGGCTTTCAATAATTGGAAACCAGACAGAGAGAGACGAGATTTGTAGTGAGACAACAGCCGGTATGGTGAAAAATATCCAAATTTGAGACCGGCAAAAGGCGTTGAGTACTTGCGACAACTTTTCTTTTTTCCGTGCTCAGAGCTTCTCAAGGCACAATATAAAGTGCAAGATGATTATCTGTGAACGGTTCAATAGGCTAAAACGACCTTTAAATGTTACGCTTAAGAGTTTTTCATGAAAAGATTCCAAAGAGGACAGGCCCTAGCTTTCCTGGCGCTCCAGACAAATTTATTAACCTTTCCAGAAAAAGAATCGAAAACAGTTCCATAGATTTTCCAACCTCTGGAAATATGCCACTTCAGGCAGCTGCGTGCTTCTGAACCAGTGATCTTCGGACCATTAGTGGTAAAAAGGTGATAACTTGATGTTCCTAAGATTTTCTTAAGTCGAATTGATAAATAGAAACTTCAGAGGTTTTTCTTACTTTTCGAAAAAAAGAAATCCGTGACATGTAACCGATTGAGAAACACTGTTGAGGTGAAAAACACTGAAAAAAAAACACCATTTCGGTTATAAAAATGCAACAGTTTTCAGGTCCCCCAAAACGGTTGCAGGATTCTTCTTGTTCAACTCCTGCTGCCACGATGTCGGTGTGAGCTGAAAAATTATGCATTGTAGATTGCCGCAGATTAAGCCAGATTAATGGCAAAGCTATACGGAAGACATCTTCTTGAGTATGGTCAGAACACTGTTCAGGGAACTGAAAGCTGACGGACAGACAACTGATTATCCTCGCAGACCATTCAGACAGGTAGCAATGTAAGTGTCATGGATTCGTTAACGTTTCAAAATGTTCTTTAAACAAGGAAGTAATATCTCATCTCATTGTGTATAGATGATGTGTTTGTGTTGTGTATATTTGAATCGTTTTCGAGGTGAGGGGCTCGTGCCGAGTGAATCTGCCAAGGTAGCTGGCTATAAAGAAAGCAGCCACCCGTACGATATTTGGTTCGGTCGGCGGCACCCGTTACTTGTATATTTTAGGGCCGATGACTCTACAAACAATCTATTTCTCTATATATAAAAATAAATTGCAAGTAATTAATATAAATTTCGTTAGACAGACAGTAATTATAGCATAATTGAAACGATTTTAATTAATGCAATGAAATTCATGAAATATTCAAATTTGGCAATGTTCACCTTGAATTTGTTGATTTCTAATCAACAGCAGATCTAGAAATGTGGAGAAAAAACAGTGGTAATCCTGTATAGTTTTCAATTCTATAAATAAAAAACTCCGTAATATCTTGATATGTATCTAACAATTAGTGGCTCGCGTCTAATTATCCCTTCCTAGACGATTTTAGATGTATAATGAGCAGGCCAGCACACGTTGTGATGAGCGCACACGTCACTAATTAGCAGAGAAATCCGCATTATTTTCATTGTTCACGGCATTCTGATTCCAACCAAATAGATTAATGATGAACATGGATGGAGAAAAGTGGGAAAGAAACGTTAATTTTCACCGATCTCCTACCAGATAAGTGAGCTGGTGCTCTAACAATCTTACTTACTTTTCAACAATTGTTGCCCAAAACGAGAAAAAATAACTTCTAAGGAAAAGTCAAGAATCACAACAACTCGGGTAAATTATCGATGAAAGTCGATTGTTTTACTTTTGTAATAAATTGCAACCAGACACCAACCGATAAATTATTTGGAATTTATTACGATTTTAACAATATCTAGACAAAGATAGAGCGACATGTTTAGTATAAATGGAATCGTTTAAATCAAACGAGCACTGAAATTGACAATACCGGAAGTTGTAACTCCGCCTCCTCAACCATGGTGACCATAATGATGATAATAATGATAATGATGACAACATGGTACAGCAGTCATGTAACGGCGCATTTTTTTCTACCATACCGAAAAACCCATCGTTTAATTGAAACGTTTTCCCGGTAATTATCGGTGGAGAAAAATCGTCCTGCTCCAAAAACTAACGAAAAAAAACAAACAAAAACGCTAACACCAAACTTGGAAAGCTCTCGATCCGATTAAGTTTAAAGACGACGGTAATTTTACGAAATTAGTTGGATGTAATTAAGTTGAGAGTGTAGTGCACACGGGAATTACCATTATTATTATCGTCATCATTATTATGAAAACTATAAATGTGTATGTATGGAGAGAGAGGTTTATAAACTCTCTTCTCTATATGTGTATAGGTCCCGGAGGTGTGTGTAACCACCGGCACGAGCAGCCTCCGGAACCGTATACCACGCATATCCTGCAGCACGTGCTCAGAAGAGACAAGACGAATCCGAACTCCACCTCTATATATCTCTCTTTGTCTGCATTGAAAACCGTGTAGTCCACAAACCATTCATTTCTTTTTTCAACACAACACCATTATTATTATTATGATTTACTTTAATAAAAAGTCCATTAATAATTGTTGTTGATTCATTCATTGTCGGATTCTAGAAAAAAAAATTATGGAATAGCATAGAAAATAGAGTGTTTTAGAAAAAATTAATTAGAATCCGTGGAATATTGTTGTGGAAATTGTTTGGAGGAAAAATCGAAAGATTTGTTTACAAGGTTGTTGGAATCATAATTTCCTTGCATTGTTGTATTTTTTCTTCCACATTTCCAGAAACGTAAATAATTTTTTTGATTGATAAAACAATAAACAATGATATTAAGTCGAAATAAACGACTCGTTAAAAACGTATTACAGAATATTATCAACATTATTTGAATATTAATGCATATTAATTCAGCTTAAGTTGGCTTATAATGCAATAAAATCGAGAAATAAGCGAAATATTACAAGATTATTTCACTAATAACTTCACTAATCCCCATAAAACTAGCTTTATGAATCAACAACTGGTTTTAATAAACCACCCATATATATGTTATGTTTTGTTTATTTTTGTGTGTATTTCGCATATGGAAGCACACGGGTGGTTCTTAGTAGCCGTGAAAAGAACTTGGGTAGGTCAGGGTCGAGGGTGTCTACAACACACAGTTCGGATCACCGGCCATCCGCAGCGTGCGAAGAACTAACAGTTTAATGTGTGGTCACTGTAGAGCGATCAAGGGTTCTCTTCTTTTTTTAGCGAATTTCGATGCACATCAAACGATGTTGACCTGGAGCAAAAACTCGACCTTATATGTCCACTATGGCAAATATGCATTTATCTAGCTGATATGGAATGCGTTCGCATGTGTGTCAGGTTAAAGGGCACATTCTAGCGGCTTTTCCTACATACATTCACTTATTTCCATCATAATCATCTTAGTGGTATTGTTGCAATAACGCAACGTCTCCTTGTACAGACATGCATTTATCATAAGAGTATCTAATTTATATTATACAAAAAATAATAATAGTAGGTACGTAGAAATCATCGTTTTAGATCTGGAGAAAAGGAAGGGCACCTGTCTAAAGCACCGGAAATATCGTCACAGTAGACGGACTCTTCTCAATGGATGCGTCCAATCTCCACCGGAACTGACCGGCCCTCTAGCCCTCGCTCCGGAGGAATTGTAGAAAAATCCTAAACAGGATATAATAAAAAAAACACTCAAATTTGAATTATAAAAGAACGAATAATTTAGCGAAATGTGTACTTTGCATACTCACCAAAAAAAAAATAGTTTTAATTATACAAAAATATTTAATTATTGTTTTCTTCTGGACATTTGTTTGAAATTTATGTTGTAAAGAGACTGTAAATTAACGTCGATTAAATTCAAGGCATGAATACTCCACTTGAAAGGAAAGTGACCTAAAACAGTTGTAGTCAGTTGATGGATTGTCCCCTTTGCAACAAATGCACATAGAATACAGAGAATTTTATTAAAATCAAACAATAGCCAACAATTACGGATCACATAGATTATAATTTAATGATATATTTAAACGGAAAAATCACTATTTATTGTTAAATATTATAATATTTCTGATTTATTCATCAACAAAGGCGTATACGTTCCGTTTTGAATTGTCTAGAAGTACGAATAAATTTTTGGATTTTTGCCATTCATGAATGGCTTCGATCAATGGACAAGTGGATTCTTTAATGAAATTCGTACAATCTCCACCTGTTCCCGTCATTAATTCAAATCTGATTTGTTCTGTTTTTGTTACAATTTAAATAACACCCGACTCCTTTGCCTTTATTTATTTAGTTTTTTGTTAATAATAGAAACTAATTACGTATGTACATACATAATGATAACGTATATGTACGTATTTGCGTATGTATATGTGTCGGTCAGTTGCAGGACGTTCCGCTAGCTGGCCACAGAATACGATTAAAAAATTATCTTCGTTGTTATTTTAATTTCTCATTGTCTCCAAAAACATTCATATATGCATAAAAATGGACAGCCTTTCCCTTTGATAATAATTACAGGATAAAATTACGAATTGTCGGGATATATGTTCAGTGGAATGGGGAGAATTTGGGAAAAACTGGTTGATTTTTAATAATAATGAGTAGAGACAGGAAATGTGAAAGCTTCCTCTACACTGCATAAATCTAGAGAGAACTGGAGTCTAGCGTAAGTTATTAGCTTAAAAATTAAGCAACCAGACCAAACAAATGAGTTTAATAATTGAGATCATGTTTCGGGGAAAACTTGATTTGGAGGCTTAGGGTACAAGTGAAATATCCAAATTTCCACCTAAACAGGAAGTCTAATTTGCTACAAACTCGCCACTGCGTTCCTTTGGCGACTCGGGCTGCCTCACTTGGCTCCTGTATGAAATTTGGAATGCCTTACTCGGGGCAAATCAAAACCTTACTAAGATATCTACTAGGGATGTTATGAATAGCGCCCGAAGCCACAACAATTGCTTAGACCTGCCTAATTTTAGGGCTGACATTTTTAAGCTCGTCTCATTCTCGATTTTTCGCATTGACAGCATTCTTAGTAGAATAGCCTTTTCAGTTATCTTCTTCTGCGAGTAGCATTGAAAAGTTTTCTAGAGAACCCGAAAAGCTTTGACTGCAGCTTTGAAGTGTGGTTTCCCGATTTTCTTCTTGCCAGTGCGAAGTGCATCTCAATTTTTCCTTCACTTCGCCTTTGTAAGCGGTTAGCAACGGATGCTGAAACAATTCAAAATTAAGTTCTCGTTTTCCTCTTTAAGAAATGAGGAATATTTGCGTAAAATCGCAAAAATCCTGATGGATCAGCGGTTAGGGGCCAGATTATGAGTAAATAGAGACCCTAAATAGAAGAGATGTTTGTGAAGCCTATAATCATAGAATCACAGATTTGATACTATGTTCAGATAGGAGTTTGATATGAATTTCTTCCTATATTGTTTAGTTCGACTCAACTTTTGACTTATCCAATTCCGAGCCTCTAATGTGTGTTGTTTTCTTGGCAAAAGATTGCGTAATATATAATAATCCGGTTTCAAAGGGAATAAAATCTTATATGGTTGAAGACTGGACATTTAACACGACTGTGGCAGTTTTCGAAAAATCGTCTCTAAACGTAGTTATTCGCTACCATAAAACTGAATCATTTAATCAACTTTTCTTTTTGTTCTTGACTCTCCATCGAGATTTTAAACAAAAACCACATGTTGCTATTTTCCGTAACGACTTATAACAGATCCGATTTTGATCTCAATTACTATTTAGAAATTCAAATTAGATTTTAAATGATTCAGAGATTGTTAAGTGATGATAAGCTAAAACTCTAATAACTAAAGAAATTCTTTGCTGCAAAAGCATCTCATTGTAAACGAAGAACGTACAATAAGAAGACGACGAAAATTTTTGTAATGTAATTTTCATGTTTAATAAAACTTTCACGATGCATACACACGAAAAAAAAAACCAACAATGTGAACACACATCAATTATTTGTGCTTTCAATATTTACAAATCGTTGTAATGTAATTGGCAATCTATTTAAATAAGCATCGATCAATAGAAGTAGGCAAAAGTTATGCAACTCGTTTAGGAAGCGCAAAGGAGGATTCAATTGCATTTTGCAATCAATAAAACTTAAATATTGATTGTTGGGTGGGCGAAGCTCCTCCAAGTTGTTCGTCTACTGTTGAGCCACCACTATACACAGAGACAAGCCCCCACAATTCAACACACTTTCTAGACTTAATTTCTAAATTGTTCTTTTGTTGTTGGTTTTTTTATTGTTTTCTTTAAATGCAATCCAACTAATTTATAAAATAAGGCGGATTAATTAAAAAAAAATTGTATTAAAATATAGAAAAAAATAAATAAACAAGATCCACATTTAACAGAGCAAAAAATCAGAAAGTTTTTAATTCCGTGTTTATGTAAAACTACAGTTACTTTTCGTTATCTTAATGGTAATAATGTACACGCAAATGAATTAAAAATATGTTAATTGAATTTTACGGTACACCACAAGAATCTCGTATCATGGATGGAATTAACAAAAATTTATGTAGGATTTTGAAAAATTGCCGATTTTATCAGTAGCGCCCGTCCATGTGTGTGTGTGTGTTAATGATGCCCAATTGACAATTGATTGGCGCAACGTTTTTGCCTCATTAACTTGTAGAAACGTATTCAAATTAATTAAATCAGTCAGTGAATTGTAGATGTTTTCAACCCTTATCACGCAATAAATCTCGACACACAATGACTTCTCCTAGTCTATCTATTACTAAATAGATACAGTATACAATTACGAATAACTCACAGACATGGGCATGCTGATTCTTTCTTGTTGTGTTCGTTTTATTATACAATCTTTTTTTTCTTCTCCTGATCTACAATTCTTTACCGGTTTTGTTCCTTTTTAGAGTGTCTATTTCTAAATGGCACATAACGTTTTAAGAGACAAATGAGGTTCGTGCGCGACTTTCAGAGCGTCGGAGATCCAAACAACTGATTGGAAGTCCAACAAGTGACATCCGCATCCATCCCTGTCTATACAATTTCTTTATAATTTATAACTATTCATATTAGACTTAAATGGGAGATTTGTCGTATAACGTGCTCCAGATTATCAGTCCAGATATTATGATAAGTCTTTCAAATACGACAAAAATCGTACCTATTATTAACTATTGACTACAATCAACAATAGCCGTTTTTTTCACCGATTCTGTTGTTCGTCAGTTGACAACAAAATTACAATCTTAATTGTGTCGCGCATCAATCAAAAGAACGTTGATACTGTTGTGATTGTTGTACAAATTCGAAATAAAAACTTGTCAACAGAGATGTGCAAAAATGTTGTTCTGTTGTTGTTGTCAAGTGTAGCACCTTCAAAGTCAACAAAAAACAAGGATTTGGCTCGATAGAAATGCTCGCTGTCGATCTTTCTCTTTCAGTTGGTATTATAAACATTTCCTGGATATTATACGTCGAATTTTTCTATATGAAGTTACTACAAAAGAGGCTGCAATGGTTTCTCTCTCAGTTCTCTTGTCCGTAGTCAATTCAGTTTGTGAGATTTACGATCACGAATACAATCCCAGCAAGTGACTGTCACGTATCATAAATACACCAACAACAACAACAACAACAACAACAACTGGATGATGATAATTCATGGTGGTACATATGAAGTTGGTCAATCTTGAGCATGTCGCAAGTTCTCGTCTATTTATAAATTACATACTTATAGATAAAATAAATATTAAAATGGTAACGATCGTGCTCTACATTGTGCCAACGAACACATCGATGAGCTAATATAGAGCTGTCTCTAGTATTTCTTAGATGATTAGTGTATTTAAAATAAAGCAACAATAAGAATGAACAGAAAAAAAAACAACAACGATTAAAATAAAAAAAATAGAAATAATAAAACGTATTCGCCGCTAGCATTCCGTGAGTACGTAAACAAGCCACTGACAGGCATACTACTATAGTCAGAATTATGTATGTGTGCAAAGTTTAGATTTACTAGCCATACATTTTAGAGACCATGCATATAAGGCGTATTACATGCAAGATTTACGAACTGTAGTATGTCAAGAGTTTTTCTGTTGTTGTTGTTGTTATTCTCCTCTGTCTTATTTCGTTTTAAATACGCAACCAAGAGAAAATTGTTCATTAACTATTTCTAAATTAAGTAGATATTTATATAATGGGGCGCAGGCGATAACGTTTAGTTCTACATTTAACCATTCTGTTACCCTACAAGTGCTCGATTTAAATTAACAAGACATGAACGGCTGTCTGTGTAACACACACAAACACACACATATATAAAAGAAACGTTTATTGGCACACACCGTAATTTTCAAAAACAACCGACTTTTCTGTAATTAGAGAATCGATAAAAAGTTGGAGATTTTATTATACAAATATCCATTAGTGAGCTATATCAACACTCTTTCAATACGTTATTTATTACGGCAACATCAGAGGATTATCGCGCGATTATCGTGTTATCCTGAATGCATATTTTACGTTACGACTTTATTTATGGAACCGCATGCATACAGGTTGTACGTAAAGCGAAACGAGAGGAAGATCTTTCGCAAACCAGTACCATTCTGGTGATTGGAAAGAGAATTTAATCAATATGTCAAGATATAGTGAATCATTCAAAGTAAAAGAGAATTGCTCCTGCGATAGCTGCAATTTCCATGTATTCTGCTCATCTTTCCTCACGGTGTGAGGAAACATGCACATTAGGGTGAGCCAAAATGACTAAACCTATCGAATTTATGACCTCAAAACGGCCTATATGTTGGAAAAAAAATTCTCTCATTGAGAAAAATTTTGGGGTCAATTTTAAAAGGTGTCGGTGGCTATTTGAAATTTCTCATTTAAATAACATGCAAAAAAAATTTTGTCCATTAAAAATGCTATAACTTTTGAACCGTTTGAGATAAAAATTTGACCTGAACATATTCTTGTAGAGTATTGAATTTTCTAAAAAGGTGTTTTAAAGTTGATTTTTTAACTCAAAAATTCGTATACTTACGGGCTTTGAAAGTTGATGAAAAATGGATATGTTTTTTTCAACTTTCATAGCCCGTAAGAATAAGAATTTTTAAGTTAAAAGAACCAACTTTAAAGTACTTTTTTACAGAATTTAATGTCGTATAAGAATATGCTTGAATAAAATCTCAATCTCAAACGATTGAAAAGTTACAGCATTTTTAATGAAAATTTCCAAAATAGCTTTAAACTAAACATATCTGTTTTCATCAACTTTCATAGCCCGTAAGTATATGAATTTTTGAGTTAAAAAAATCAACTCTAAAGCATTTTTTAGAGAATTTAATGCCCTACAAGAATGTGCCTGGATAACATTTTTATCTTAAACGGTTCAAAAGTTATAGCATTTTTAATGGACAAAAATTTTTTTGCGTGTTATTTAAATGGGAAATTTCAAATGGCCACCGACACCTTTTAAAATTGAGCTAAAAATTTTTCCCAATAGGAGAGTTTTTTTCTCAACATATAGGCCCTTTTGAGACCATAAATTCGATAGGTTAGTCATTTTGACTCATCCTAATGCATACGCAATGCGGCTCCTTAAGATTTCTCTCCCGAAATGTCAAAGCCACAAACTTTACAATGTTCGTTTTCACAACAGGTTTGTCACTGTGAAGATGCCAAACCAGTTTCGCCTTGTTTTTAGTCTAAATAAACCACCTTTTCAAATAAAGTCGGTACAAAAAAAATTACTAAACTTCTCATTGAAATATTCCTTGTCTTTTAATGGCAATGCACTTTTGGCAAAGTTCGGATAAATCAGTTGCTAATTTCTTTAAGAATGTAAGCTTTCACGACCGGTTTGTTGAGTAAAATAAGGTTTTTCTGGGTTTCTTAGCCGAGGTTTGAAGGGATTTCTTCGTCCGTTTCGTCCACAACTGCGCTGGACGCCTTTAGAAGCGATGTGGAGAGATCGTCGAATTGTAATTTCCCTTCAGGGGAGAACTAATGCATTGCCTCTGAAGATGTCTTCCGGCGTTGTGGATGAAACATTAAGAAGAAGAAATGCCTTCACGCCTCGGCTAATAAGCCTAACAATAAGTGGAGAGATCATCAGTTATAGTTTTCCTTCAGAGGGATCTACTGCATCCCCTCTGAAGATGTCTTCCGCAGTTGTGGGTGAAACATTAGGAAGAAGAAATGCGTTCACGCCTCGGCTGGTAAGCCTGGAAAATCGTTTTTATTTTTCGCACTTTTCCCTATTTTTTTCACTAATCAGTGACGGTGAAAAAAGAGGTTTAAGGAGTTAAAAAGAAATAAGTCAGAATTCTTCATCTTCTACAAAACGGGAAGCGAAGATTAATCTTCAGAAACTCAATATTAATCTTAATCTTAATCTTAATTCTTGTACTATTGGAGAACTAAATTTTATTTTGAGCTATAACCAGGACGAGTTATTGAGCGACTTATTATTGCAAGATTATTCGACAAGCACAAATGAGGCACAACCTCGAAGACCTTCAGATCGTGTAAATTACCGAACCACTGAAATAAAAGTAATTGAAAACATAAAGAACTGTCCACCAAGAACAACACTGCTGTTAACAGAAAACACGTCTTTGTAACTATATTTTTAAGTAACCAGTTAACGGCCATTCTTTCAAGGCTTTTAAAAACTCCAATTTTTTCAGTGTCTATTAACAACAACAAAAAAATAACAATATCAGCAACGGAAAAAAAACAATTCCCATCTTGGTTGAATTAAAAGTATGAGTATTTCTCTCCCCTTTTATTGTTATTATTACAGGAATAAATTCGTTGCGCTTTCTGAACTTGCCAGGTGTTGGCGGTGGTGGTAGTTGGAGTCGTTAAAAGAGAAGCTAAGAGTTTCCTGTGTGTCTATGTGTATGCCCTTTAAGTACAATTTCTCTACTAGTCGAAATTGTTGTTGTTGTTATCTTGGTAATTTTAATTCTGCACGTATCTAGATTCAAAACATTGATAAGCTGGAATTGTTTTGATTATATCTATTAAATTAATTAAGCATAGAAGATGATTCTTGGTAGAGTGAAAAGTGCAATTTGCAGCAGTCACTTCAACATTAGTATATAATCAATTATCAATTACGTTGTCAGTTTGCATTAGAATCATTTCAAATGTGTACTGACGTACTTTAAGTGAACTTCAATTCCAGCTCAGTTACAAGCACTTTTTATTAGGTGAATTGATTGGAAATTGTAAAAACAAAAAGGACACTTATATATAGATGCATATCTGACCTTTTCACCTACAATGTTCGATTTCTAGTCTCTAGTTAATTGATGGTGTTTGATCATAAGTTAATCCAACATTACTATATCTACATATAAGAAATCATAAGCTGAATAATAACCAATCGATATTAAACTGCTGGAATGCACGATACAAGCTAAAATTAATAACAGGAGTTGGCGGTGAAGACTGTATTAACTACCGGCATTTCAGGAATTTTGAAAAATATAACTTAGCAGGTGTGCACTTGTAGTATCTATTGACTTATTTTAAAATTGATATGCTTTGTAACATCCGTACTTGTATCCAGCTAATATGACTTAAATTATTATCGAGTTAATAGTAAGCATAATAATAATTAAAAAAAAATGTAGATATATAAAAAGGAAACTAAGTGTTGGGGAATTTATTAGCGTCCGGTACTCACACCCCGTTTCTGTTGTTCTCATACGAAGCGAAATTTTAAAATTTCCACTAACGAGATAGTGTGCTTCGGCTATGAGGCGAATCACCATAATAAATTCCGCTAAGATAAAAGACGGCATTAGGTGATAATCGTAGTTCAATTTCACCATGGGTTTCCTATAACAAGCCCGTCTTTCTTTCTACATTGAAGAGGTCTGTTTGCTATTAACGGCCATTAGCATGCAATTCTGTATATTCATCAGGGGATCTGAAGCTGCATTCCATACGACTATCGAGGTCATCTACAGGCCAAACCAGCACCCTTCATTCAATTACAAAATGCACACACAAAGACACGATCAATTATAATATTATAAATACGAAAATTCGTATCAGGAATTAGTTTTTCCGTAAAAAAATACCGGTCAAAAGTGGCCATCAAGCGTGAATTTTTACAGCTGCAACAACAATGATAATTTAAAAGAAAACCAACTGTCTTAGGTCATCCTTGGATGGCCACCCTAGCACTGTCAAAACGACCCTTAAGTTGGTTTTTATCAAGAAAGTCATGGCAGTTATGGAAACTTTTTCCATAAGTTTAATGTTGTTTTTGTTTTTTAAAACAAATTTCGACTCAATTAATGCCAATAAAAACAACAACAGAAACGTAGTAAAAATTTTACAGGAAATTGAGTTTTATAAATCACACAACAGATCGATGTTGTGGTTGAAAAATTTTAATTGAAGCAATTCTCACGGTACGATTTCCTTATATCCAGGATAACGATATTTCTGAAAATATTAATAAAGCGAACGCTAATTCTATAGTGAAATTTTCAATTTGCTTATATAATAATATATCGGAACGTTGTTGGGTATGGCGTGGTATTTTGCAAGCTCATGAATATAGTTTGTAACAATACTTGTGCATGCTTAACTATACCAATTTGTGACTTTTATAATTACGTGGAAGATATTCTGATTAATCCTCAACCAGCTCACAGTAATAGTAGTAAAGTTAATGTGTAAACACCTTTGCAGACAGATACAGGGTCATAGGTCAAGCGTGAGAACTCACAAACGACCAAAGCAAATTGTTCACTACCAGAAGTTATAACCAGGACTATATTAAAGTAATAAGAGCCTATTTAGTAAAATAATTAACGAAAACGTATACGCGTCCGATAACAGTGAAATTTATTGATAATTAATATTGATTAACATAGGTGAAGATGCCGTTATGTTGTTGTGCTATTGATGGCCGATTAAAAAGTGATTTGCAATTAAAACAATACATGATATTTTATATTGTTTGTAGGTAGTATGTATGGAGTTGTTTGATTTGTATTTCATATGTAGCCAGAGAAAGATCTTAGGTAAGATGGCGCGCACGTGCCCCACAGGAAGTAACTAAGTCACCGTTGACTGGCGGACCGTGGCGCCCACAATACATATATACACCTCGCCCTCCATTTCCTTCACGGAGGAAATGAACTTATGATTGAGCTCGGAAATTAATATTTAGTCTAATACTAGCCTCCGCAATCACGCACATTTATACACTTACACGACTGAAACTTAACGAGGCACCACGCCAAAGAAACCAAACGATGATCAAACATAGGCTACAACAATTCTAGATTCGGTCGTTTTGGAGCTGGAAAGTAAAGATTCATTTTTCAACGGCTCCACCAAATTATTGGATCCTAGAGGAGACAATTCTAGATATACTGACGACCCTAATAACTTGTAACGCTCTCATATTGTCTCTGAACGGCAATCAAGCTGTAATATTTGTTGCAACGGGAATGCTGTTGAAGAAAAATACTGATTTTGCTCAATTTCAAGTCTTTATACAATTGACCTAGAATTGGTGGCAGAAAGTCTATTTTGGGAAGCTGCCACCGATCCTCTTGAACTCAAAGGGGACAGAAGGCGGCAGACAACGGCCTAGAGCTGTATAATTTTGGGAACAGTATTTTTAGTGTATCTTCCCGAGTCGAAATTTAAGTTCTCGTCAGTACTTACTTAGATTATAAATAACAAAGAAATTATGTACTGTTTAGGATTTAGTAAGCTCTGCCTTTTCCACTTCCAGCAATTACTAGTACTTATTTAGGTTCTTGTTATAAATACGTGCAGTACATAATAGAGCTGTAAGGTCCTAAATAGCACCTAAGAACATAAAAGTGCATAATTCAAATCTAAACAGTACCTGTAAGGATCTCCGTAGAACTTAAATTCCGCCTCGGGTTGTACTTATTTTTTGACTTTGTTGACAGTATTTTATTATCAAACGAATCCTAACTTTGATGGATAATTGTTAATAGTTTTTTTACTAATTTTTAGAGACGAGCGCTGAAAATAAGTTCCTCTGAATCATCAGGAAAACTTGAATCGGCCCTGTTTAAGCTCCTAAAATGAAAATGTCTATTAAAATCATTGTTGCATCCAACTTTATTAAAATAGAAGAATTCAATGTACGACCTTTCGCGATTTTAGATAAAGAGACAATTTGCAAAAGCAAAATGATTTGACTCAAATTCACGCTTAATAGGTAGAATTGGTGTAATTTGCAAAAAATAAAATTTAGTCTGTAAGACTGAAAAAAGACGGATGCAGAGCTAAAAATCCGTAAAGTTCGTTCAATACTTGTTTTTGATACTTTTTTCTCGCCTTTCAATATTCATTGGATCGGATTATTTTCTACAAAAAGGCCAAAGTTTGACAAATTGGCATCTGCGTAGTGGCAAGAATGAGTGATAGTCTAGTGAATTTATCGAGCAAAGGATTACTAAATTTGACAGATCGCTCGTTGAATAAAGTACGTATTCCCAGGTGGTCGCAGGATTGTAAGCGAACATATGGACACAAACAAATAAAGCCCTAAAAATGTCACCATATTCAAGGGTACCAACTTAAATCTAGGAACCCCTTGGTCGATACATTTAGTCGATAGATTTAGTATATTTAGGGCCGGCTCGCGACCACAGCAAACCAGGCAGCTGCAGGGAGTGGCATAATTTTACTGTCTTAAGTCTGATGTATTTGCTCAGTATGAGAACTCTTGGGAACTGGTGATAATAACGGAAAATATGGAAAATATTATTTACTGATTGAAGATGGTAAATTCCCAAATACAGGGATAAACAATCGATCGATCAGGTCTTCAGACCTCGTAGATCGTAACAGAGATCAGTTTTTAAAAAAATTTCTCAATCAAAATTTTAGGATGACGACAAATACCTTTTTTGGAAGTACAAATATTGGCAAAACTACAATTGCATCTTCCCTATGACATAGAATTTACGAAACCCACCAATCAAGTTCTTCTGAAGTTTCGAATTGTCTCCTTAATCCCAATCCCTCCAACTATATTGTGCCTTCTATTTAGGTAGCCTTATTTTCGTTTATAGTAGCATTTGTTTATAAATACTATAAAGTTGTAAAGTGCAAGAAAGATGTAAACAGTTCCTCTTAAAATTGATTCCCAATACACGTTTCTGTGTTACGTTTCTTTTTCTATTCAACAGAGGCTTATAGTTAAAGTGAGAAAAAAGCAATCTACATGGTTGGGTCGCAAGTGGGATGCTTTCAAAAGGAAACCAGAGATTTTCTGGCATGGGCTGTACCTATTTTGCAAAGGGTGTGACAACTGGTAAAGTTGACCATCTCACCATCTCAACATTGTTATATGAAAAATAGAGAAAGAAACTAGAGAAGTTGCGCGAAATCCCTATATGGACGCCTTCAATGTATAGAACTGAATTGGCAATAGTTTTATGGCTTTGTACTATTTTTTAAAAAAATACGACCATACAAAACACATTTTTTATGTGTACATTTTTTTTCTTACTGTGAAGATTGGATTAGTCGCGTATATACGTTCGTGATAAGAACCAAACAAAGGACCTAACACTCTTTTTAGATTAGTTCGGTACTTCTTCTCTTGTGTTCCAGTCTTTGAAGTGTTAATGCTGCCTCGAAAAATTGCGATTTTTGTTGTTCATCAATAATTAATTGTGTCTAGTGCGAGTCTTAGTAGTGTAAGTGTCCATGTCGAATGGATCCGGGATTCCTATGAACATGGTAAGTATGTATATTGTTTCTATTTTTGTGGCGATTATACAGTCATCAACTGGAACCAAACCATGATTTTCTTTTTTAACAAAAGCGATCATGGCTTTTTTCCTGTTATCAAAAAAAAAACTATTTTCGATCCGATAAGTAATTAACGAAGATGTCAAAGAGTTCGGTTCCAAAATCCATAAAATTATTAATTTCCTAAGAGGGGCGCCGAAAATAAATTTGTCTGGAGCGCCAGAAAAACTCGGGCCGGTCACTTTTGGTGAATCATCTACAAAAAGGTTTCCTTCAGAAGGAGAGAGTCGTAGCCAATTCAATTGTTTAATCAAATCAGTTTGTTTGGACGGTCGATAGTCCGCATATAGACCGACAAGATCATCCGCAAAATTGCGTATTAGTTGCCAACTGAATCACCGTAAATCCTATCAATTCAACGACAACAATTTTCTACAGATAAAATCAAAGAACCAAGTGAGAAAAGATCTAAACAACAAAATAAACGATTGGATTATCTCCTCCTCTTCACATACATATAAAATGTGTATACTTTAGCAATAGATTCTATAAAATACATTAAAAACCATATTGTGTAAGTCGGCTTAGTTTAAAACCATGAGGCTATATGTAAATCAGTTCTGGCACCTCAACAGCCGCTATCTTATCTTCAACAATTATTTGTAGTTTACAACCATGAGAGGGCATTAGTTACTGCCATTCTGTGCAAATGGTGTAGGTACTCTCAGTAGTACCAAGTAGTAATAGTTGGCGGTCTCATCCGGATCGTAGAGATTATTTTAACTAGATATATATTTAAAATCTCGTATGTATGTATGTGTGTATGTGAGAGAGTTTTCCGTCTTTTACCACCCGATGTGATCAGATTTAGAACCATTGGTCGTTCTTTCTTTTTTTCTATTTAAATGTTCTATGAAACATCAAATAAATAGCTTTAAGGATATTTATAATAAAAGATTGTATAAATGTCTTATAAGTTGCTTTAATCTTCTCACATTCAAAGAGTTCAACAACAAAGTTCATTCGACAAGAAACTGATGAAGTAGCAATAAAATATCAATGCTTTCAACTAACACTATGCAAAATTATTATTCAAAGAAGAGCTCACGGGTAGTTCTACAAGCTTATTATAATAAAACTGACAACACAGCATCGCTATTATTATATATAAATATTGAACGAATTACTGTATAAATTGTAGCGAAATTGATCGAAACATATCAACAACAGATCAAATAGAGTAAATTTTTCATACAATCGTATATACGATTAAACTAAACATCATACAGAACAAAACCTTGTTAGGAGGATTTACCAAATTTGGTCAAATCGAACATGGGAATTGCATTTAACTAAATTCCTATCACCTTCAAACAGTTAAAGTTATATGTGAACGTCACCAATACCGTTTTTTTCTTCCTCCTATTATTCCAACGGAATTTTCGTTTAATAACAAACCACCAATTTACAACAGTCTATCAATATTAAAACGTCCCTACATAAAAATCACCCTTAACAGAAATTCTCCACGACTATTCGTTTCTATATAAAGAACATATGGTCGGCGAGGGTCGTCCTCCTTGGCGGGAATCTCGTCTATTAGAAATTGTAAGGATCAGCTGGTCATACACGTTAAAGATCCCCAACCGTTCTTCCGCATGACGCTCGATATCATTAGCATTAGAAGTCTCGTTTTTCTATAAATAATAAAGAATCTTGATGACCGATAGCCGTTTCTGCGTTAATTCGTGACACACATGCAAATTGTGTATCTAGATAACGCAAAAATCATTGGAACTATTTGGGGAAACACTTGTACCATTATGGTGAATATACGGAAGGAACTATGTAAAAGGGCACGTGTCATTCAGAAATATACACCTGTCACGTGACACCTGATGCACCGATCACTTTAGGCCGTTAACACTACAAAACAATTCTCATTATTATTATAATAATAATGGCAGGGAAGCACCATATGTGAAAACCGGTGAGACATGCAATTTACAAATATTTAACATATCAATCGCGATCGAAACACGATTTTTGTCTATGCAAAAATAAAAGTACAAGCGGTCAAGGCAACCCTTTCTTTGGAAGTCTGACGAACTATAAATTTATCAATTTTTCTAGTATCTAAATTTTCTACTGGTCACAATGAGTTAAGATAATGAAATTAAGCCAGATTCCGTGATTGATTGCAAAAATATTTTCTCGACCTTTACAAAATGTGGCAGCGGTAGTGAGGCCGTCGAGACGAGAATCTCGCGTATCTCGTTTCGTATCGAGACGAGATCAGAAATTAAAAATGTACCTATTGAAAGATCGATATCTGATGACAGAACCGTTTCTCTTGTCTCAACTTTTAGTGTGTCCCTCTCGACAGTGCCGGTCCAAGGGGAGGGCCCCGGGCGTCATTTAAGTATTAAGAGTATTATTTAAGAGATAGCGGTTTGCCCCGGCCGCAATTTAGCCTCGGTCCGACTCTGCCTACCGAGATTCTCGTCTCTTGAAAATATAAAATCAAATGTATAAAGCCTAACTAAAATTTTTACTGAATTCAAAGATAATACCGAAAACGTACTAATTTAAAGTCTAACAACACATGATTAACAAATTTCCAGCCTTTTTAAGATAATTTTTAAAAAGAAAATGGTACACGCGTTTGTGCGAGAAGCTTATCTCATCTCCTGCGTCGACGAGAGAAACCGACCGATGTAGGAATTTTCGTTCGAAGATCAAGACGAGAGCACCCGTTCTCTTGACGAGAGATCTCTCGCGACATTACTACTTAGCGGAAGCTCTACGTTGGTTTTAACGTTGCCTTTTGAAAACCTTTCATCACCTTATTTGGAAAAAAATGCATTCTAGATAGAATGATACAGTAAAGTTCACAGGTCTACGCCTACACTTACGTCGTAACATGGATGTTTACGCATTCATTTACTACGTGAATACTTCTTGATGTCGTTTCAAGTAAATGTAAAATCGAAAACGTCCAAAAAAATCAAGCTAGTAAATGAATTGACAACTCTGCTCATTAACTGAGAATGAGACATCAATCAATTACAAAAAACTTTGAACCTAAAAAGTCTTCTACACATCGCAGAATAAGATACAAAAAGCTTAGAAAATTAAACACACGTGGACCCGTTAAAACACGGTAAATCGTGTTAACGGGAACTAATGAGAATGACGAATTACGTTCCCAAGACCCTTTCAGGCCGTGTTATAGACAGATTGTGTATTCGATGTGATCTGTCCTACGCCAACGGTTCCCTTTTGCGGTAGTTTCTGTATTTTAAATCAAGCCAAGCTGTAGAAATCATATGTTGAGTTGTGGCATTTGAAGTTACAACAGGTGTATGTAAAACAATTTTCAAAACATTCGGTCTGTTTGTTTATTTTTTTTTTAATAAAACAGCATTCATTATCATAATTTTAGTAATTATGACTTTTACGGCCTAGAAATATTGGGCTAATGAATTTTTCTATTTCTATTTCCCGTTCTTGCAAGCACGGTAATTAAATTTTCTCTAATTTTAATAGAAATCGTTGAAAATTATTGTAATTTTCGTTAAATAAAAAAAATAACATGATTCTTTATCTCGAACATCAATCGATTTCTTTATTTAATTAATACAATAACAAAAAAATATATGGCGTTGTTGATTTGGAGATTTTCTCTTGTTCTAATTGTAGAAATCGTTTGTAATCGAAAAATCTATTGTTTTATCGTTTTTTGTCCCTTATATTTCGTTGGTGACACGCTATTCAGGAACTAATTTCGGAAAGATCTCAATTGCATAATCAAATTCCAAGTACTATCTGTGGTTTCCAACTTTTTCATAAATTTTACGCTCAATTTTTTTTTACTTTTTATCATTACGATAATTAACCGAAAAGTTAGCAATTGTAATTACAATCGTTACAAAACGATTGTGGTATGACTCGCCTTCAGTAAGATGAAATTTTGTAATTATTTAAACAGAAAAAATGTAACCAATGTATTGAAATAAATAAGCAATAGATTAATGTTTTTTTTATTCAAATGAAAAAAAATCAAACTTTGGAAAGGATCAATTTTATACAATAAATATTGCAAAAATACGACTACAAGAACGCTTTAGTTTTATAGTAAAACTAAACAGAGAAAAAATCATACTGCTGATTCAGTAATTTGTTTAAAATCCTTCACGGTAACGGCTAAAACTTCTTCGCAAACTTTCTTGTAACACCACGAATCACCCTTCAAACGTTTCCTACGTATACCAACGAAATTGTACGATTGTTTTCCATCCAATTTCCCAACAATCGGCGACTTAACCAGATTCATTGGACCATTTTTTAGTATCGATTTCGTTGGTGTAATTGTTGATATCGATCCTAAACATGGTAGATAACAAATTTCCAATTCAAACGAACAACCATTACAATGATGTAAAATATTGGCTTCGACTTTTCCACGTAATAGAAATCTGGAAATATTATTAAACGAAAACTAAAGAATCCTATTTACACCGATAGGTAGGTATATATATATATATATATAAATGAAAGAATCTTTCAAAATGATTAACAAATACCATCACGGTTTCTTGTTTGTATCGTCGCGCATCTATTCTATAGAAAACATTTATTATACATTTCAAGATATGCGAGAATCACGTCGAATACGTTCATCATCTTGTTTATATGTGTGCATATATCGTTAAGACGAGAGAAAGAGAGAACTTTTAAAAATCGAGGGCTGTGTTGAGTTGTTGGGAAAACATCGTCTGAATAGTTGATATAAAGTTGGAGGGACGTACTAATGGTTCTGCATTAGTGGAATATCAATTAACACTTTAACATCACACACATATATACACGAAGAGACGGTAGCAAAAGTAAAAAAAAAATTATCAGACAGAAGTTGAAATTTATTTCGGAAACGTACATGTTGCTGTAATAAATTGTGAGCGACAGACGAGAATAAAACAACAATTAAAAAAAAAAGAACAACATGTTGATGACATTAGTTTAACAGGTTGTTTAATTAATGGACAATCAGGCGGATTCTTTAGTTTTTTCTTTTTTGTTGTTGTTGATCTGAAGGTAGAGTTGAATTTTCGCCTAAAGGTTTCCGAATAGATTACGGAAGTCAACTGGATTGTTAATATGAAATCACCAATACATAATAGTTTTGAATAAATTATGTCATTAAAAAGACGGTATCTGTCAGGCCTGAGGCATATATGCAAAACTACACAATTAGAAGTAATTAAGTGTCACAACTTATGCGACTATAGTCTACACTCAATTTATACAAATATAGATGATCAATCATCATGTCCCCTATTTACAATTTACAATTACAAATCATCAACAATTTACTGTATTTTAATAATAAGGAAAATCAAGTAGTTATAATAATAAATAAATAAAATTAAAAACAAGGAATTTCCTATTGAACATATAAATAAATGGGATTTTGGTTGTCTTTTTTCACTTTATCCAGAATCTACCATTCGGTAAGAAATCACGTCAAATTGTGGTTAATCTGATTTCCGGCCTAAAATCCATTGGAACTTCTTTTCATTCAATCTTTTATGACGATTAGTCGTCTTATTTTTAAAATCAATTCCCACAAATACCTAACAAATTGACAAAACAAAAAGAGACCACTAACGAAATGTTTTTATTTATTATAACTTTCAAGCACTAACAATAAAAACCTAGTCTTCATATTATTTTTTTTAGTTATTTAAACAGTTTTTATTTAATCGATAAGGGGGGAAAATTAAACTTTAGCAACATACATTGCCTGATGTTCTTGTTAGAAACGTTAATTTGTCACATGATATGCACAGGTGTGGTGTTTCATGTCTTGTCTAAACGAAACTACAGCATAATCAGTTAGTGTCTCTGTAACCGGTACAGGGATGTTATAAGACACTCTAGCAGCTGGACAGATGAAGGCGTTTAGGCAACGATGCAGAGGGTCAATTTAGGAAAAACTTACAATTACCTTTAGTCTTTGGCAATTGAAGACAATACAGTTATGGTACTGCAAGTTACAAAAAACAAACAATAAAATACAGTTTTGTCTTAAACAATATAGAAAGTATGCAGTAATTGTCTGAAAAATTAGAAAACCATAAGTGTATATTTGGATTTACACGAACGATATGTTTCTCAACTGGGGTGGATCTGGATTTGTGGGGTCCCAATTTGTCAAAAATTGAAAAAAAGAAACCAGTCGTTAATGGTTATTTGCTACGAGTCCTTTTCTTTTGTAAAAAAGACTTGAAGCTTCAGTTCCATGGTAAATGTGCCACTGTTCCCAAAATTCATAAATAACTATAGTTATTCTTTAAAATACAGATCAGTCCTTATCCAATGCTGTTACATATCGTCCCCTTTCTGGGTATAGCTCGTAACTACATTTTTTGCGAAATTGAGATTTTTAGTAGAAAACATCGATGAGTACTCTAATTTAGTGTAAAACAACTTAAAATGTGCAGAATGACAACAGAAATTTTTTTAGAGGTCTCTATTCACCTCGTATCCACCTTCTCATTTAAACACCGCAGAAATTGTTTACATGGCGCCGCTAACGCATTGCTTACTGGTATAACTTTCTAATAATAAACTGGTAGATAAGTATTGTGTCAAAAAATCTCTTTTAATGATGTTAACTATTTTTTTTAACTTATAACCTCGTATCTACATAAAAGTTTATAGCAAAAACTCGTATCTACGTAAAATCATCCACAGGAATCATCATCAGCTCTTGGTTGCCAATGTGAATCATGAAATTTTCGATGATTTTTATAAATTGACACGAAAAGAGTCTGAATTTGATATTTAATATTAATATTTATGTATTTTTGATATTAAAAACACGAGTTTTTATTGATTCCTGAAAAATTACGATTTTGTAGATACGAGATATACCCAGAAAGGACACGATATACTGTTTATTATTTTGTTGATTTATGTATTACGGTAACAGAATAACAGGACTTTTTTGCTCAGAATCAATTCGTCGAATTATTAACCCCTTGGTCTACACGCTATCTGCCCATCACGAGAGGCATAGTAAACAAAAAACTGGCACAAAATGGCATGCATATTTCGAGGATACAAAAGAAATTATGAAATAATAAACGAGTCAGTCTCGTGGTTTTCGCTTATAGCACAAATCCCTTACCACGAGTCTCGCTCGTTATAAACTAAGTGGTTAATTGCAATGCTTACAGCAGAGGCAGATGTAGACTTTTGTTAGCTTGAGGCTAATTATTTTAAGACCTTTCTTTCTAAGGCCGGTAAAATTAAAACAATAATTTATTGCATCGCTGAAGTAAGCAGAAATTGGTCTTCAAATCTTTTAAAAACCTTACCTAGATTCAGAAAGAACACGTGTCATACCGTTAATAGATCAAACAGATAACTGAAAACATGATGTTTTATATTTGTCAAACTAAATTTGTAATAGCAATTTTGACGATGAGTAATCTGCACAGACAGAATCGGCCCAAGGTCTTCCGACATTTCGAGCATACCTCCCTCTTTGTATCCTCCTACTATAACTGATTCTCTAATTTCTCAAAAAAATATGTTAATGAATGCATTCAGAGATGCTGCTCTTTACATTGAGCCATTCAAGGCAATTGCCCGCATTGCTACGTTCATCTTGTGCTTGTAGGGACGCCCTTGATTATAAAGGCGGCTTGAGACAAATGTGAACCGTTTATAAAACAACTTGTACAAGCCGCCGACTTTTCCCCCTTATCTAAATAGTGACAAATTTTGTAATTCTGAGGATGGCACAATGTGTTCTACGATACTAATCTTAAATCTAACAAATTTGAAGAAGAATTTCTCTCGTTTAATGAGCGGCTTCTTATTAAAGGCGCATGAAAAATCACCTATTTAACGTGTAAATATCTCATTTAAACAACAAAACAACTAATTTACACGTTAAAACTGATTTGTAAACAGATGAGTTATAACTGTGCAACAAAAAAAAAAAACAACTAAAGATCCACAAAGCACCTCCTGAAAACAAAGTAATTTTGTTGTTTAGCCGGCGGTACATTAACTAACTTGTTGAAATATCTGGTTATTTCACTATCGTAAATTATCAAGGAGCATCACAAAACGAAAAGGATTCGACAACAAAAAGTTTATCAAGAAAACAACAAGAAAAGCAAAGAGAAAATGTTACCATTCTGCTATAGATAGATGCCTCAAGTTAAATTAATACATACATATAGACAAGTGAACGAACAACATACATATCATTTTGTTATCTTGTCGACATTTTACGTAACTACAAGAAAATGATCACATTAGAGACGACACCTTTAGGGTAAATAACTACAATAACAGTATCTTATAGTTATTGAGAATAATATTCAAATATAGGTAGGTCTTTTAAGAATTTAAAAATAATAATAATAAATAAATAATTAAAAAAATTACCCTTTACGATCACAATGGAATCCTTTCTTCTGGAAAGCTTTAAATAATTCTGTAATTACATATTCAGGATCGCTACATTGTGTTGTTGAGACATTACATAAATTCTGTAAAATAATAAGAATAATTGAAGAAGAAAAAAAAAACTATGAATGAATTAGAAAATAAAATGATAAAGTTGTGTAAATTTGCAATTATCACCGTATGTTCTATAGAAATATTCACGCAAACAATATAATTGCTTTAATATTAATATGGATCATTTCCAACCGTTATTTTCAACCATTAAACGATTAATTTACATAAACATCACTGATATTTTGTTGAACTTACTTTATTACTGAGCACAACTGGTTGTGTAGAAGATTCTGTTGATGTTGTTGCCGTTGTCGTTGTCCTTTTCGGTGTAAGTACATCCCGTACTTTATGTAATGATCGCTCTATACTACCTAAAACACGTCGTGCCGATCCTGGAGTACTATCATTATTTGGTTTTTTCCTAAATCGAACGATACAAAAAAGGTATTAAATAAAAAATAAATTCTCTCTCTAACCCACCCGCTACATGATTTGAAACAATCATAAATAAATCGAAATTTGTGTGTGTGTGTGTGTTTGAAACAGACCGGAAACCAATGTTTATGACAATTAGAAACTGGTAAACATGTCCGATTGTGACCCAATCTATTCGTATAAAGGGTGGGTGAGAGAGTATGAGGGACCACTAACCGTGTACTGCTTCACTAAATACACACATACTCCAACCCTTTTCGTTTATTTACTACCATTACAGGTTCATATAGTCTCGCACTTTACTGCTTCAATTATTACAATATATAACGAAACCATATTTTAAACATACGTTAAATTGAGAGGGATAGAGGGAGAAAGAGAGACTCACCTGTTATCAGGCGTATTTGGTGTGGATTTGTCTTCAGCCACCTTTTTTATAGGTACTGCAATACAAACAAATAAAATCTTTCAACACTATTACAATCCAAATACTAGATAATAACATTATAAAACTGAATAGAGCGCTTCTTCTTAGTAACAAAGTTAAAACGGTGATATTTTAACGTTAAGAGTTTTAAAAGGGTGGGTTGTGTGAATAATGTTACACAAGAGACCTATTCAGAGAATTGTTCGAAACGATATTTTCCAGTAGCACTTTCTTATTAGTGTGTTTTGGAACACTTTGTGTGTTAAAGTTTGAACTAATTTAAGACTTTAAAGCCATAAAGAAGAAGGTAACAACCCTTGAAAGACTTTGACTGGACATTGTGATATACACATCTGCAACAAATATTGTCTTCCTGTAAAACAACCATTTGTAGTAATAGTAGTAGTACTACTACCACTACTATTCTCTTCTATATATATTTTAAAAAGTTTTAACTACTTCCATGGTAGTTATTCTACACGAAACTACATGAAAATTTATTTACAAGAGACAACAAAGTTAAAATGGGGCACAACAAAGAGCTGCAATTTCGGATGACTTTAATTAGACTACACACAATAACAAGAAGCATCTATTTACGTAATCTTTTTAAAGCGTTTCAATGCATTTACACACTCTTCGCTTTTAAAATGAGCTTTACATACAAAATTTTGCTTACCAAACATGATGGTATCTTTATTGGGAGTACAGTGCTTTCATTTGGCAACAAAACACTTCATATAATTGTAAATGTGTCGGAAAAGGACAGAAATACAAAGCACCTGTCTATTGCAATGTAATTATTTAGAACTCTAAATTTTTCAAAAAAACTAATTACAACTGAGCTATAGACAAACTGAAAAAATTTATAAATCCACATCAAATTTTGCCATTTAAACAATCCTCAAAAATCACCTGTATATTTGGTTTAAAAAGCTACAATTAGACAATCAATCGCAACCACAACATAACCTCAATTTTTTTATAACCTAAAAATCACGTTCATGACACATATTTGTTGCGATTTATTGTGAAATTTGTGATAAGTTTAGCAGTTCCTTTAAATAATATCAATTAATTCAAGTAAAATTCAGTATTTTAATTGTATTTATTATTAAAATGGCAAGTATACGTCCCCCATTGGAATTACTGCCTGAATGTATGCAAGAACCGAATTGTATACGAAATGTTTGTATTTTGGCCCATGTTGATCATGGTAAGACAACAATAGCTGATTCTCTATTAGCAACAAATCGTTTAGTAAGTAAACGTATGGCTGGATACATACGTTATTTGGATGATCGACATGATGAACAAGAACGTGGTATAACAATGAAAAGTAGTGCTGTTTCATTAATAAATCTGTTGAAAATTGGTGATGATGATGATGGTGATGATTATATACCATTAATATTGAATTTAGTCGATACACCAGGACATATTGATTTCTCATCAGAAGTTGGTGCAGCTCTACGTGTCTGTGATGGTGCATTGATTGTTGTCGATTTGGTTGAAGGTGTTTGTGTACAAACACGTGAAGCTATCAAACAAGCTTTCACTGAACGTTGTAAAATGATTCTTGTATTAAATAAGATCGATAAGATTATTGTTGAATTACATAAAGATATTAATGAGATTTTCCAAACAATCTTACATGCTATTGAAGATTGTAATGCTATTATAGCTGAATTATACCAATACGAATATGGTAATACTGAAATAGATATAGAAGATACGGGTCTATTGTTTTCACCAGATTGTGATAATGTTATATTTGCAAGTGCCCTCGATGGTTGGGGTTTTACCACAAGACAAATAGCGAAAATTTTTATTAAACTTATCAAAAACGAAACTGTTGATAGTTTAAATTTGAAATTGTGGAATTTCGATGCTTATGTTGATCCAAAATCGAATACAATTAAATTTGAAGCAATCGAAAAGAATAAAACAAATCTCTTTGTACAGTTATGTTTGAAAACGATTTTCTATATTTATACAACAATTGTTGTACAAATGGAACGGGATAAAGTGAATGTGATTGCAGAAAAATTAAATATTAAAACAATTACACACGATATGAATCATACAGATCCGAAAGTACAATTGAAGGCGATCATGCAAACGTGGAGTCCATTAGCTGAATGTATATTACAACAATGTTTGAAAATTATATCACCACCTTGTCAAATTAGTGAAGATAAAACGAAATATCTACTCGATTATAATCGTTTTTGTGAAGATGAATTCCAAAATAATTGTATTGAAGAGATTTTAAAATTATTCAAAAATTGCTCATCAGAATCCCAACAAACTATTGGATATGTGTCGAAAATGTTCTGCGTCAGTACCAAGAATCTATCGCAAAACAAACCAAAAGTATTCGTACCGAAACCTAGAAATTCCAATAATGAACCGAAATTGTTAGAAAATCGTGATAAAATTGAAGATGATACGAAACAAGACGTCGTTGAAGAGAAAGAATTTTCGATTATTGCTCTAACTCGAGTATTTACAGGTAAATTAACTGTTGGTCAAGAGATTTATGTATTATCACCAAAATATATACCGAATCCGGATCAAAATCAAATAGACGATCGAAATATTCATAAAGTTCAAATTAAAGAATTATACATTTTATTTGGACGTGATTTAGTGTTGGTTGATCAAGTACCAGCTGGTAATATTTGTGGTATCGGTGGTTTAGATACAATAATCGTACGTACCGCCACAATTTCAACAACATTAAATTGTATACCATTCATTGATCATCCATCAATACCACCGATTGTACGTAATTCCATTGAACCGACGAATTTAAAAGATTTACCAGTTTTACGACAAGGTTTACGTACCTTAATGCAAAGTGATTCGTGTGTACAAGTATTAATACAAGAAACGGGTGAACATATTTTAGTAACAGCTGGTGATGTACATTTAGCGAAATGTTTAGAAGATTTAACAACGAAATTTGCAAAAATCGAAATTAATGTCTCAAATCCAATGGTATCGTTACGTGAAACTGTCACACATTCTTATAATAATAAAACTGAATATCGTAAAGATTTAGAAAAGACAATTAAATGTGAAATTGGACAGATTTCATTAACAATAATTGTTATAAATTTACCGGAAATTATCGCTGATTTAATTGAGAAAAATTACAAATTATTACGTACAATTGAAGAACATCAGATTTTGAGTAGTTTTGAATTATTAACAAAACAACAGAAAAATACGAATGAATTGAATTTACCGAAATTGAAAACTTTTAAAAATGACACAATAAATCAATCACTTTTACATTTACGTGAAGAATTAATAAAAATCTTTGAAAATGCATCCTTGATCTGGCCAAAATTAAAAGATAAAATCTGGAGTATTGGACAAATGAATGATAGTATAAATGTTCTAATAAATGCCACAACAAATTATCAGCGTAATATGTTTGAAACTTTAGATGAAACCGATCCGAAATCGTATTATGATCATTTTATAATAAATGCCTTTAATACATTCTGTAAATCGGGACCGATCTGTGAAGAACCATTAAAGAATTGTGCTGTTTTAATTAAACAATTCGAAATTGATATGAACCAAACATTAGAGACACAAACTACAAAAACTAATATTAATATTGAATCGACAATATGTAATGCATTCCGTGAAGCATTCGAGAAACAACAACAACGTCTAATGGAACCAATGTTTACAACAACAATTCAAGTCAATACGAATATCTTAGGTAAAGTGTATACTGTTATTAATAAACGACATGGTAAAGTCATTGATGCTGTTGGTATGGATGAACAAGAGAAGAGTTTTCTGGTTAAAGCACAAATACCAGTTATTGAAAGTACTGGTTTTGGTAATGAGATACGTAAAACAACATCCGGTCAAGCTATACCAAATTTGAAATTTAGCCATTTTGAAATTATTGATGGTGATCCATTCTATGAACCGATTGAAGATGATGGTGATAATGATGATGATGATAATATCAATATTGATAGTGCCATTAGGGCTATGAAGTTACGTAAAGAAATACGAAGACGTAAAGGTTTACATGTGGACGAACAGGTTGTAATTCATGCTGAAAAACAACGTACACTCAACAAAAAGAAATAAATACTGTTGTTAATCTGAAGTTTAGCATTATTTTCCTAATAAATCAGAGCGTACTGACCTGGGGAAGCTTCCCGTTCTAATCCCGGACTGCGGGTGCGTTTGTGTGGCTTTTTAGGCGTCGGTTGTGGCGGCTCCATGAAGTTTTCTTTCTGTTCTACTATTTGATTCGTAACTACCGGAGGCTTGGATTTTATTGTATTCTCCTGTTTTAAAATAATTATATTTATAGTTACGTTTAAGCCAGGCATGTGCAACATACGGCCGTCGATGTAACTTTGTCCGGCCCTTGTAACCATATAAATGTACTGGTAAACTAATGCAACTGGGTACATTAGAAGAAGAGTGGGAGGAAGTCTCCTCCTATTCACGGCATACGATAGAACAATTGTGTGGTCAAAGTAGGTCGAATAAGAGGAGTTTTTTATGTTTATTATTTAGTTAGAGGCCCACCGTTGTTAAGAGAGCAATATCAACTAACATGTGTTGTCCTTGTCGTACTCATAATGAGATTTTTCAGAATCAAATTTCAATCAATATTTATTTAAAAAAAAACAACTTATAGAATCACGAATTGTTCTATCGTATGCCGTGAATAGGAGGAGACTTCCTCCCACTATTCTTCTAATGTACCTAGTTGCATTAGTTTGTCGGTATATTAGGCTGTATCAAAAAAATTGACTATTTATTTTTCAAAAACGCACCCTGAAAATATTGCTCATGATGTCTTAATATTAACAGGTGCCTCTTGCACTTTGAAATTATATAGCTCACGTTGGAAACAATATTTCGGAATAACTAAAATATATTCTTGTACAAAATTTAACGCTCTACAAAAACGGTCTCTTACAATTTTTTGATATATTTAGTCCTTCAAAAGTTATTCAAGGTTAAAGTTGCATTAATGGTAAATTTTTACATTTTTCCAGTTTTTTGACAGAACCATCAACTTTCTGGGAAAATCTTATAGAACATTTTTTCTAGAGGACTTAATTCTCTATAATTTATCTTGATAAAAGTTTTTGATATTCTTTACAGGTCGTAAGTTATTTCACTCACAGTATTGAATACTTATCAATGCGAAAATTTACTGAAATCAAAAAGAAATCATTTCATTGCAAATAACTTACGACCTGTAAAAAATATCGAACACTTTCATAGAGATAAGTTATAGAAAATAAAATGCTCTACAAAAATGTTCTATAAAATTTTCCCATAAAGTTGATGGTTGCGTCAAAGAACTGGAAAAATGTAAAAAATTTCCATTAACCTTGAATAATTTTTGAAGGACTAAATTCATCAAAAAATTGTAAGAGACCTTTTTTGTAGAGCGTTAAATTTTGTATAACAATATATTTCGGTCATTTTGAAATATTGTTCCCAAGGTGAGCTATAAAATTCCAAAGTGCAAGAGAATGTTTTTCCCATATTAATCAAATGGAAAATCGAAATTCGCCATGTGCGACCTCTAAATATTAATATTAAGGGCTCAAATTTTAACAGGCACCTTTTTCACCTCCCTGAAACTATTTAAAAAGGGATTTTGAAGAAAAAATAGTCGATTGTTGAAGCAGTCTAATATAAAATCCGGCCCGAGATATGGTGTGAAATTTGCTTCCTGGCCAAGTTGCACATGCCTGGTTTAAACAGTAAAATTGTATAAAATACCAATTTTTTCTTGAGCAATCCCTGCAGTATTGTCGGATACATTTTAAGTACGCTTCCACGTTTCTTCTTGGCTAACAATAGAAAATACGTAGATGTATGATAATCGTATTTCCATTTCTTCAAATATTTCCAAACGATTTCCGGTTCAGTACTATAGGATTTCGCCATAACATTCAAACAATCCAAATCGTACTGTTTAATGTTTTCACCATTAGGATCGACTGGATCTAATACGTTAAAAGTCAACCATTTATGTGATAGCAGTTGAGTTATTGTAATACGTTGTTTCGGATCAACTTGTAACATTGAACGAATCAATTGTTTACTATCGTTTGATAGAAACGATGGTTCATCGTATTTACCATTCTATAAGTCAAAAAAAAAACAACAAGTGAACTTAGAACAATGACAAATCATCAACAAAGTTTAAATTTTCTAGAAATTGAACCTATAATTATTCAAGGTGATGGTAATATTACCATTCATGGGATTAATAATCATTTCAATAATGTTATACCGAAACGTCTAATCACCAAAGTTGCACCGGAAGAATTCCAAGAGACTGTGAATGGTGTTAATGGGATAATCCGGCGGAAAATCCAGAAGAATCTATTCTGGTTGTTTTGTGGTTGTTGTTGTATCTGTTGTACATTAGGTTTCTCATTATATCCATCGATATTTATCAATCGAACAACGGTACGTTCAATTAATAATTTTTTGAAATTAGAAAATCAACGACTTTACAATAAGCTCGGTTTACATTGGAGTTTCGAAAAGCAAGAATTCGGTGATTACAATCTAATCGAGTACGTTCTAACGATCAATTTCTTACAAAAACCCAATATTTATACACCTGATTAAATAAAAATATTTACCAAGATCTTCTTGTATAAATTATCAATGTTGAGATCATCGAATGGTAAACTGCCGACTAATAATGCGTATAATAGAACACCCATTGCCCACACATCAACTTCGGGTCCTAAATATTGTCGACCTAATACTAATTCGGGTGCTGCATACGTTGGTGAACCACATGATGTGTATAATGGACTAGAAACACCACCATCGGGATTTGCACATAAACCAAAATCGATTAATTTCAAATTTTGTTCTTTATCGAGTAAAACGTTCTCCTAAAAGTTAATTATTTTGAATAATACGAAATTTTATTGGTTGTAATTCAATTACAGGCTTTAGATCACGATGCACATATCCTAAACTGTGTAAATAAGCTACAGCCGATACGATCTGTCGAAAGAATAGACGACTCTCGAATTCTGACAAACGGTTCTTTTCAACGATATGATCGAATAATTCACCACCAGAACAGTATTCTAATATGATAAAATAATGTGTTTGCGTCTCAATTACCTAAAAAAACAACAATTTTTAGTTGGATTGTATACAAATTGATTGTGTTAATTAATCGACTTGATATAGTTTACAAATATTTTGGTGTGCCAATGTTTTCAATGCCTTCAATTCTAATTGAACACGAGGCAAATCATCACCTAATCGTGTCTTATCCATAATTTTGATAGCTACTTTCTCACCAGTAGCTATATGTGTTGCTAATTTAACTTTAGCAAATCCACCACAACCGATTGTCTTTTCTGTATCGTAGAAACCCTTCAAAACTGAATAACGGACCATTTTTGAATTGTTTTAATTATAATTTAATATAAATATCGTTTAATTTCATTCGGTTTTAGGTAATTAGAAATTCTCAAATTTGCACAAGAAAATAACGAATTGTTTAGACAGTTATTCAAATTTCAAATGTTTATGTAGTTGACATTTGTTCAGAGTTGCAGACGTTGCTGATAGATGGCGGAGGTTGTTATAACAGTGGCTCTCAAACTTTGAATACAATATACAATAATTATTTAAATATCAAATACTGTAGAAATTGTATTAATCTTATAATTTGGGAGAATTTCTTTCAATTATGTTGATTAGACATAGAAAAATCAAGCTTGAACCAAGACCAAAACCACAGGTCTAGACGATATACAGGCTTGGCATTTGATCGGAGCTCTTCGTCGTCTTATATTCAGGGTTCGGCAAAGTACATGTAAATAATATTTACTACATAAACTACGTTTACGCGTAGTTTTTGATGCAATAAATGTAGTTTACGTAGATTATGTAGTAAATACTGTCTAATATCAAATTTCTAATATATAATTGAATACAGAGTCTGCTTTAGCAGCTCTGAAGTCCGGGGCAGCATTTTGCTTGGACTCTAAATAAAATGCAAACAACCATTAACTGCCTTATCTGTTAAATATTTATGTATAAAATGCATTTTTCAATATTTGCTATTAAAGTCCTACTTTATCAACTAAAAACTTGATGGTAACGGAGCACTTAACCCACCTCAACGGTAAAGTGTTTACTTTACGGTTGAGTAAGCACTTTACCATCGAGCAACTTCATAGCAACTCCATAGCAACCAACAGCAAATAAACAAAAGCAATTGCTAGTTGTGGGCAATTCCCCGTTTTCCAATTACGCCACAAATGCGCATTATGCGGCATAATGCTCAGCATTGAGTGTTCCAATCATGGAGTCTATACATGGAGCACGAACCCAAATAGGATAAATTGACAAAATCTGTCCCAAAAAAATTTGCTGTCGCAAATTTTTTTTTTTTTTTTGTACTGCTCATTATAATAATGCTGGGCATTATGCCGCATAATACGCTTTCGTGCCGTAATTGGAAAATGGGGAGTATCTTTAGTCTTACGCAATGGAATTAGATGACATTTATATGAACCATGCAGTACAATATTTTGAAAATCTGGATGTATCTGTTTTTGAAAATTTTTACCCGTTATCGACAACATTGAAGAAAAGTTTCACTGCAAACTATTCCGTTTTTCACTTACTATTCATGAATAAAAGTCTATTTTGAAAAACGGCAGTCAACTCAAATGAAACGGAGAATGAAGATATCAAGCTTTAAAACATTAATTCTTGCTCTGAGTTACAAAAAAAAAGCGATCCGCTTAGTAAATATGTAGTTTTTTATGAATTTTCTACACGTAGTAAATGAAAAAACTACGCGTATTTTATACCGTAAATTACGTCGACATTTACTACTTCCGAACCCTGCTTATATTGCACGAAAATCTTCTTAGCTTCAGTTTGCCTTACTTTTCTTACGAATGAATAAAAAAAACTCTATTTTTATGTGAAACATTTAGCATTGTACAAAAAAATTTGGATGTGCAAACCAACATAAAGGAGGCCAATAGGTATATTCCTCGGCTAGACTTCAATTTAAACAGTACAAAATATAACATAGAACCAAAATGGTACCTTGTAACGTGTATACTATTTATCTAATCACATACATCCATGAATATGGCCAAATGTGAGGCATAACTGGTGAAGATGTTAAAGTAATTCCTTCAGAAAGTGTCGCTAAACAGTTTATGTAAAAAAGCAATGTGATCGTATATGATGTGGCGTATATCTCGCGCTTGGGCATAAAAAGTAAGTTGTACAACAGATATAAAATCGTCTTGCTATCTGCGCTTTTTCGAAACTTCGAAATGCTTGTGCCCAGTGCCGACGTAAGGCAGGTTCAGCGCGTTCGCCGGAACTCGGCCCTGCGCTCTACAAAAATTATCGAAAAATAGTTGCTCGTTGAAAAATTTAAGTGTAAGATTTGAATATGTATTCAAGCCCCGCCGGCCCAGTTTGTGCCTGATAAATATTACAATAAGGTCCCGTTACGTAAGGGCATTGCACTCATCAACACCAGCGGTGTTGTGTGAATGATTTCTGTTCAAAAAAGGAGTTATAAGTTCTCGAAAGGTGCGAAATATGTCTGATGCCACGTTATAGATCCGAATAGTCAATAAGGACTAAAATTAGGCACGTCTTACTATTAGTATATTGATTGAATGCTACTAGGTATTCTTCCTCTCTGGAGTAAATAATAAAATGGATCTTTCCAATGCCATTTTGGTACCTTTTCAAACAACTGCAATGTTCGGATACTTCTAAACAATTTATCAGTGACTTAATTCGTTTCGCAACTACAGATTTGTGAATACAATCCGAGCATAGGGCCAAAATGAGTAATTGATCTCTGGTAAAACCAAACATTGGTCTTGAAGAATTGTGGGAACATAAGACAATAATTTAGAATCCTAAATATTACAAAGTGTGGTGCTTCAGAATAAATTTAAATAAAAATGACAAACACAAAATTGGAACCGGTCCTGGCTTCAGTATTTATCACTATGTGATACTTACATAAAATAAAAATATTTGGAATTAATGCAATAAAGCATACAAGTTACAATAGCTGTAATAATTTGCAATTTTATGGCAGATTTAATTTAAAGCTAAAGATAAATTGGACCTGAAAACGCCACCGAAAAAAAAGTTACACGAGACGCTGGAAAATAAAAGAGCCACATCATCTTTAATGAAGAAAAAGTGAGCTTTTTATCCTACTAATAAGCAGTACTTTTTTCCACACCACCGTAGAGGCAAAGCAATTCTTTATAATGTTACCTGGAGACCTAGTCCACCACCATTTAAACTACTACCTCCTGATCTAGTGTTGCTTGCTGGCCAGCAAATGTAGTTTCCGAGCAAAGAGACAAAATATAAAATTCTCTGAAAGACAAGAAATTAAATACTCCATCACTGACTATCCAAATGATGAGGTAATAACGAGCATCTTCTGGAAGAGAGCAAACAAAAAACTACTGAAAATATTTATGGTTTTAAATCTTATACTGCGTTCACTATCGGGAAGGACACTTGCATGTTTAACATTTGTTGTGAACATTAACAATTTTTATAACTCAATTGTGAAGAGTTATGAAAATAATACGAGAAATCCCAAATGTACTGGGTAAACCACCACGCATGATGGCGACATTGACCAACAAATCAATGACCAGGCAATAGTAAAATTTTCATCTTCAAACTTATTGTAAATTGTATAAATAATTGAGACCTAGCCACAAGAATGATAAAATGCGAGTTGTGCAAGTTTTTTGCGAACAAATTCTCGCAGATTCGCTATTAAGTAAAATACCAATAATCAGACAATACAGGAGATATCATCTCCAGTAATTTTCTTCAAGAATTTCACGTTTCTGTAACAGTTTTGCTTTTTAGGAGACTTTTTTAATATAGAGGAGCCGGTGTTTATAATTGCCAGTCCGCCCCTGCAGACGATATTAGACACATAGGCTTAAGAAATTGTAGTTCCTATAAAGATTACGATTGGAAATCGCGTATAGATGGGGAACATCTGTCATAAAGTGTTAAGAGTTTTCTATATGGGAAGAGGTATTGACTAGGTACAGCTTTTTACTTCATGATGTCATCTTCTAACGATGCGCGATGTAAATTATGACTTACCTTGATAAGCAGGCTTATATGCTTAGTATGATTATAATTTATAAATCAGTGATAAATTTCTTTGTGAATTACGACCGTATCTTGCAACATTCCCAAACGCTAATTAATAAACATCGAAAAGAAAACCTTTGAAAAAATTTTATTTAATTGAAAATACTTGACTCTTTCAGTCATTGAAAACTTACATGTAAATTTTATATTAAATTGAAAAAAAAAGAATCTTTCGAGTCGGACATAAATGCAAAAACAAAAAACAGACTCACGATTGGGATCCAGTTGATCTAAAACAGAAATAGAAAAAACAAAAATTAAACTTCTAGAAAAATTGAAGTATTTGGAAATTACCATTTCCACAGCAATCCTCAAGCCCTTCGGTATGGGATGTCTTCTCTCACACATCTGACACTGGGAGTTACACTAACAAGCACTTTTTACACAAGAACACTAACACTAAACACAATTCACTATTAATTTACAAAAAAAAATAACACGATATTAATATTTCAACAACTAAAACACGACTGAAACAGGAATGAACAAATCAAGAAAACGTGTTAGGTAATTGTCCTTTGTTCGATTCTTATCAAGAACTAAAGAATGTTCAGATAAAAAAAGTGGACAAAATTTATCTGTAGGAATTTAATTTCTAAATCGTTTCAATTCGTACTGACAATTTTGAATGTGTTATTTTCATCGCTCTAATTAACAATGTAAAATTTTCAGTCACCAATAATTCCATCACGTTCGTTGAAGTTTTTGTGATATTTGACTATTTTCCTAATTATATAATTAATAATAACATTAATCTCCCTAGTTTGATTCTATTGAACCCCGGTTTCCAGACAATCATGGGGTTCGCCATGGGTGATGTTTATTCATGCTTGTATTCTCCGTTTATTTATTTATTTTTTATTTTTTGGAATTATTAGACACCATACCTAGTGTATGATGTAATAAAAAGGAGACACTCAAAAACTGTTAGTACACAAGTTTATTGATACTTAATTTACTTAAATTTAGAAACAGTCGAAAAATCAGGTTTAATTTGCTTTTAACAGAAAGAAAAAAGTTAATTTGTCTACAAAGTTTGTTTTTGTTTTACAATTTTCGAAAAAGGATCATATCCGTTGATGGAATTTGTAATTCACTATGATAACACTGTGAATATTTAAAAAAAAAGTACTATTAACTACATAAATATTATAATATTATAATACTGTATTACATACAAGAAATGCACTTGTTGGAAACTTACAGAAGAGTATAAATTATAGAATTCAAATTTTCAGCATTTTTCTTTTTAAAGAGAGTTTCAATGCGAGGATCATGCAACCTAAACAAATAAACGAAACGAAAATAAATAATGAAAGCACTAAGAAAATGAAAAATAGTACGGATTTTCCCATTAATAATAATGAACGAACCGAAAGACAATTGTAACCGAAAATCGCGCTGCTTTTTAAATTTCATTACAAGATCACACTTGTACAGATCAATTCTGGTTCGCAATACGTTTATATAACTATAATGCGGATTTATTCGCTCTCTATTTATCAACAACAAAATTCATAGGAAAAATAAGCATCTAAAAACAAACAAAAAAATAATATTTACAATCGTTTCTGTTTTGTATAAATTCGTTAATCGTTATGATGCAATGGCGCGAATGATAAAATCTTTCTATATATTTTTTTCTCTCTTATAGTAGAATAATGAAATAACTTTGTGCTTAAAATGCACGCAGTCCGAGTACCGAGATACGCTGCTCTCAACTTTTGGTTTTCTTTCAACTCTTTTTTTTTTAAATAATTTAATTTAAATAATAATTTGTACATACATTTAAATAATTTAAGAATAAAAAAATGCAACAATTCAGTAAGGTTCATTTAAAATGGACCAACTTCACTATGATTTACGATAATAATAATCATAATAATAAAAGCCTTGTATCTTTGTTTTGTTTGAAAAAAATATATCTAGAAATATTTCAGTCTTTATATTATTTTATAAATAGAAAATATCACATTCCCTATTCGAAAAATATTATTGTACAAGTAATAATATTTTGTTTTTGTATTTCATTTGATCAAACGCTTAGCGTTTCTCCCAGACACACGGAAAAAGTAATTCATTATTATTTCTTTTATTTTATCATTTTTTCTCTTGCTTCCTCTTATAATAAATCGCTAAATATATCACAGATGGACGTGCGCGCTGTATTTTTTTTATAATAAAAATCACAAGCACCACGCTTTTTGTTAACGACGAACGAGTTAAAAATTACTTAATAACTACAATTATTTTATTTTACACGACATTCAATAGTCATGTGTTTTAATATAATTGCAAAAAATCAAAAATATATTAAGTTCTTTTCCCCATTTTGTTTTTAATTGTTTCATTTAAAGTACGAATCACTCTTGAAACGAGACACGTTTTTATACAGAAAGCTAATAAGAACCATTTAAACTCTCACTCATCTTAATTAATGCCTAAAATTTCTTCAACGGATACAGTCAAATATTCATATTTCAATCAGACAATGGAAAAATTGTGATTGAGTCTAATGTTTTTTGTTCCAGAGCAGACAAACTACAATTAAGACAAAGTTTACATATTAGTAACCCTGTTTTTGAGAAAGTGACGGCTCAATTAACCGTTTATTTTAGGAAATATAAACTTTTGACTGTCGATATATACAAGTATTAAAAAATAGCATTCATTTAACGCCCCCGCCCCCCAAACGTAATTTAAACAGTAATTTCAAACGTTTTTCCTTACTTTCACGTATCGTTACAAAACAAAAAATTATTTGAAAGAAACGAGCCCGAACACCCCTTCTATTAGTTTCGTGCATTTCATCAGCATACAGAATAAATTTTCTTGATTACTATTATACTAACGTTTCATCAAAAAGGAGAGAAAACACACAGAATACACACTACTAACAATATGATTAACTTGTGTTTAAACAAATACAACTGCATATTATATAAACAATGCAGTCATAAACAAACACCATTAATTAATTAATTATAGGAATAATAATAATAAGTAGATGAATATATCATATTTGAAGAAAGAAAATGATTAAATGAATTGAAGAAGCAAAGCTAATATTTTAACCATCACCGCAACAAGAAACGCCGT
Organism: Epicauta chinensis; assembly: GCA_021725515.1. Lineage (NCBI taxonomy): Eukaryota > Metazoa > Arthropoda > Insecta > Coleoptera > Meloidae > Epicauta > Epicauta chinensis. The sequence continues at coordinate 667,785 of JAEDXX010000036.1, forward strand.
TTTTCGCAATACAAAAAAAAATGAATACAACAAACTATAAACTAAGAACATTTTCAAGAAAGATACCGCATCAATTTCAAACAAAAAGTGCATTATCTAATATTCCATTATTAATACATTTAAATTTTGCTGCTATTAATTATAACAATAGTAACAATATAGAAGTTGATGCGCCAAAAATCCTTCCAATTAAAATAATAATAATTATTAACAACTAATAAATAACGGCGCTCTTGATTGTATTTAGGTGATTATATTATTTATTGTTGTACAGCGGCAGTAGGAGGTTGTTGGGCATATGAATATGTATATTGTAATGGACCTGGGAATTGTCCAAATGGTGGTGCTCCTGCGGCTGCTTGTGTTTGACTAATTGATTGATAAGCACATGGATTCGTATTTGGTAAACGATTATTTTGGAAGAATTTATGATTCATTATTGGTTGTAAATTATCAGCACCTGGTGGTGGTGCTGTTTGTATCATATATTGTGTGGGCGCTGCTGTGGCAGCAGCAACATGGTACATATTTGAATTGTTGGCTTGTGGTTGGTAATTTTGACGATGATTACTGTAACGTTGATTGTAAGGACGTGAGTTGTTACCTGAAATTCATAATTAACAATTAATTTAAGATAATCAATACATGGTGGAAACTCGATTTTTAGGATTTAGGCTACATTATACACATTTTAAAATTCAGCTTCTAAGTTATGTCTCCAAAATAACTAATCGGATGGTTATTTAATTATTTAACACCCTCTTATACAGAGTGTCTCGTAAGTAATGGGCCTCCTTGCAGGGTCAGATAGGAAATTAAATCCTGAATCAAAAAGTCCTTTGCCATTTTTCGATCTGACGCTTAGATAATTTACTATCAATTAAATTCAATAACGAATCATGTGCGCGCTATAGTGGCAGAACGGTAGGTGTGGAAGAAGTAGACTGGCGCAGGTCCGATCGCTCGCTCACGCGCTGCCCCGTAGTGCCCGGATAAGTTGAATAAAATTCATAATAGTAAGAAAGAAAAAAAAACAATGTACCTCATAGTGAGGAAAAATAGCACCCTTAAAATGATTTGTAAAGATAACGCAGAGAAAAAAATCGGACACGTGGCAGTCTACTTCTTCCACGCCTACCGTTCTACCACTAAAGCGCACACCTTATTGGTTATTGAATTCAATTATTGGTAAATTATCTATGCGTCAGATCGAAAAATGGTTAAGGACTTTTCGATTCAGGATTTAATTTAATATCTGCAAGGTGGTTCATTACTTACGAGACACCCTATAAATTTGTTTTGATAAAATGTTGGATCAGTTATATTTAAATAGCGTCAGAATAATGAAGTGCAGTGTGTTAGTATCAGCGTTTTGTGTACACATCAGAGTGATGTGCTAGACGAAAACAAGGGTAATTTCTATAATTTTCTTCACTAATTTTCAAAAATTCCTTCTTTGATTTTGATTTTATGTACACTAAGTGTTAAATTGACACGGACTTGAGAAGAGGACGTTACGTAGGTAGACTTTGCTAGTTCGTCCATGCCAAGTTCATAAACTAATTGCACCAATAGGATCCTTATAAGGAACTGTAATGGTAAATTGTGCACTGTTAGGGATGTGTTAGGATGTTAAGCTAAAAAATGGTAGGATTTACTGAATGCCAATGTATGAAAAAAATAATAAAAATTAAAAATGAAAATCGAGCTTTCACGTTCTTAAAATTTATAGAGAAAAGAATTTAGGAGTCGCACACATGACATTTCAAATTTATCAAATAAACAGTGAATAAGATATAGATAGATCCTCTGTTAAGAAATAGATCAAACAAAGACAGTTCTATTCTACAGACATTCCGTCCCACTAATGGCTACAAATAGTACTCACCAAAATTACGATTCGGTTGCTGTTGTTGTTGTTGGTTCAAATAGGGTGTTGGTGGACTGTATGATGATTGATAACCATTTTGGTATTGATTATTTTGATAAGTATACGCATTCGAATAATTGTTGCTCCTTTGATTATTTCTTGGCAATGTATTATTATCGTTTCTTGTAAAACTTCCACGATTGCTCGGTTTAAATTCAACAATATTATTGAAATTCTTATTGACCCAAGTTTTACCAATATTACTACTGCTATTACCACCACTTGTACTACTAGTATTACTATTATTAGTACGATTTGAATTATTTGAACTTGGCGATGAATTATCTTTATTACGATTATTATGCCAATTATTATTACGATGATTATTACGATTATTATTCTGTTGTGAATTACGTGCACATTGTGCTAATTCATGTAATTTAGATGAAATTGTTTGTCCAGCCTCTTCTAAGACAGCAATCAAATCTTTAGCTTGCCGTTGATTGTTTGTTGTGAAGAAGGCATAAGCTGTACCGGCTTGTTGGCAACGACCAGTACGTCCAATACGATGTACATAATCCTCAGATGAATTTGGATAATCGAAATTGATAACATATTTAACATCTTCAACATCTAAACCACGTGCTGCTACATCTGTAGCAACTAGTATTGATGATTTACCATTACGGAATTCAGTTAATACATAATCACGTTCCGGTTGTGATTTATCACCATGTATTGATATAGCTGCATAACCATCACGACGTATACATTTCGTTATATCATCGACTTTCTTTTTCGTTTCAACAAATATAATAATTTTATTTGTTGCATCTGAACCAATCTCTTTCAATAATTTACACAATTTCTCTTCCTTCTCATGTTCTTCACAAACCTCCACAATTTGTTTAATATTATGATTGGCGGATAATGATAAACCACCAATATTGACTTGTATATAATCAACAAGGAATTCTTCAGCTAATGCTTGTACTTGTTTTGGCCATGTAGCCGACCACATTAATACTTGACGGTCCGGCCGTATTTGTTTAATAATTTTCCGTATTTGTGGCTCAAAACCCATATCCAACATACGATCAGCCTCATCTAATACTAAATACGTACAACGTTGTAGATTTGTTGTACCTTTCTCTAAGAAATCAATCAAACGACCCGGTGTTGCAATTACAATTTCCACACCACGTTCCAAATCGCGTGCCTGTGGTCCTTTCGGTGAACCACCAAAGATACACGTATTACGTACCATTGTTGTTGTACCAAATTCATGGGCGACTTTTTGTATTTGTTGTGCCAATTCACGTGTTGGTGCCAAGATTAATGCAATCGGTCCTTCACCACGTTGTGGCCGTTGTTGATGATTTATATGTACAACAGCTGGTAGCATATAAGCTAAAGTTTTACCACTGCCAGTTTTAGCAATACCAACTAAATCACGTCCTGATAATACTACAGGCCATCCTTGTGATTGTATAGCAGTGGGTTCAACGAAACCTTGTTTTAATACAATTTGCATAATATATTCAGGGAAATTATTCTCATCGAAACATAAATTCGGACTTGGTACATTTTTGCCCCGTACAATGATATCTTTAATTTCACGATAATGCTCGATATCTTGTTGTGGGAGATTCTTTACATTATTACTAGGTTGATAGAAATTCTTACAGAATGGTAATAAGTTCGTTTCATTCCAGACAGGTGTAAGTAAGCCACCATTCTGGTCTTGATCATCCTGTAATTGTTGCTGTTGTTGTTGTGGCTTCTTTTTATTGTACTGTTGTTGATGGAATTGTCTAGATGTAGGACCGCCGAAGTCTTGTACAGGGGCTAAGGTGTGTTGTGGCGGACCATACCAATAATTTGATTGCTTACCGTATTGTTCACTACGGTCAGGCCGAGACCTAAACCTATAAAATTAATAGTTTGGAAAAAATTGTTGTAATTAATTATTTATTTAGGTCATGCAATTAATAATTTAGAATAAAATGGCAACCGACCACCATTTTTGATGGAGGAAAAAAAACAATTGATATACGTTATCTGTCATTTGTTTCTTTTTCATTGGGAAAAATCGATTTTTTACAGGCTTTTTCGGGAAATTTCCGCAACTTACATTGAATTATTGTGAAATACGTTGTTGTACTGCATACTGCAGCTGGATTTTCTATTCCAAATTGATTTTAATGGATTCCTCTTGTCTAATCGTTACTGAAAGAAGTGACAGAAAAGATTAATTATTTAATTTATAGTATTGCAATTTTCTTTATTTTTTATTCAATCTGCTTCTATAAGCATTCAATTATAATTTTCTTACAAGTTTGTGTTAATTCCTTGGATTTTTAAAGGAAAATTTCAAGAAAATTATAGAGAGAAATCCTTACCTTGTCCCAACCAGACCGGCGAACAAAACGATAATGCGCATGCGTAACTGAAAATCGATCAAACGAAAACACAGCGCCACAGCCAACTCTACCGGAAGTTGGGCCCGGATCAATATGGTGGTGGGAAATTTGAAAATAACTCATGAGGCAATTTGTGATAAAAACAAATATCTTATTAAATTATTTATTTATCTCAATTTGGCTGTCTTTCTTATCATCTTCTAAGAATTTATCCCAATTACCTAACCGTTCCGATATTTGTGCGTCCGTTTCGGCAATTTTAAATTTCGTACGTCCATCCCAAATTTCCGCCGTTAATTGGCGCTTATTAAACCATCTACCATTCAATAGAGTCACCACTTCATCGGCCTCTTCCGGTGTAGACATATTGATTTGTGCCACACCATCCGGATGTCGGTCATAGATAATCACTTTGCGCACTTGTCCCAATTTTGAGGCTTCGTCGCGTAAATCCTGTTGAAACTCCAATATTAAACCAACATCAATATCGAATATCGACGGTTCAAACAGATTTTTCACAATAACAACACGTTCGTGTTTGGCACGTTCCAATGCCGATTTCTCCGGTCGCCAATCGAACAATTTCTCCTGTTGTTTCTTCAATTTCATTTTCTCTTTACGTTTCTTGGTTTTCGGCTTTAGATTCGGATCGTATGCCCCTTTCATTTGGAATTTAGCACGTTCTACTTTGATTTTGCGATCACGAAATTGATATCCGTCCAATAGATTCAATGCTAATTGTACGGATTCGACTCGGATGTACGTGCATAAGGCATCACCTTTCAAAAAATCCGTACCCGCTTCTTTATATAATTTAATTTTGTATTGACCATTTGTTGGATCCTTCATAACTAAGCCGCATTTTTGCATTAAATCAACAAATTCGTCTTCGGTTATATCCGTTGGTAGATTACTGACGTAAACTTTTGTGTTTTGACTCTCATCGATTTCAAACCACGTCGGTTCGGAAGGTTTCCGTTTTTCACCCTTGTTACTATCTTTCACAACCACCGGTGTTTTATTGTTCTGATCATTAATTTGTTTAGTGTTCGATGTTTGTGGTTCTTCAGTAAAACCATAATTCATTTGATAACGTGCCATAAAATCATCATCAACTTTCGGGAACCATGCATTCTTCTGTTTATCCCAAAAATATTTCGTACCATCTTTATCCGTATACACATGGGTGTCATCCTCAAAACCGTAAACAACATTACGTAATACCCATTCGTTCTTCTCAACGGACCACTCGTATTGTGTACCAGTACTTGGATCCATATAAACGGCTAGGTCGCCCTCGTAATGTACATTTTTCGGATCGTAATTTGTCGTTGTACTCGAATCTGTCTCGTGTTCTTCTGTCGTATTTTCAGATGGTGGTTCATCCGTATTTTTGTCTGGAAAAATCCGACTACTTCAATATGAAGAACTAGGTTTAGAGATTTATACGTGCCTGTTTCTAACTCGGAACCGGTATCTTTAGATTGTGCAGTAGTGTTTTTGTTAGAATCGGCATCTTTTTGTTCTTCTATGCTAATATCTGCGACTCTAGTTCTTTCTGGATCTGGAACAATTAGGATTTTGTAAAGAATTAATGATAGTAGAAAAAAGTACTCACCGGAATCTTCTTGTTTTTCACTACAGTTCCCCTTTTGCTCGTTTTCATGAAGTGGGTTTGCTTCATCCATAATTCGTAATTTACGGTTTAATTAAATAAAACAGAAAAACTTTGAATTAATTGACGATGGCAAATTTCAGGTTAAAAAGTGAGGTTATATCACTTGTCAAGTGAAAAGACCTTGAAATACCTTTACATCATTGGTCAAGTTGGAGAGCATATAAATACAGAAAAGCCACTACGTCAATGCTAGCACCCGCTTACTATTGTTTTGATAATTCAATAAAACATGAATCATTTAAAATCGTGGTCATTAAAATTCAAGTTTCAACTTAGATTTATTGTGAAACGACTAAGTAAAACTGTAGGCTTCTCTAGTGGTACCATCAGGGTTCGGAAGTAGTAAATGTTAACGTAATTTACGGTATAAAATACGCGTAGTTTTTTCATTTACTACGTGTAGAAAATTCATAAAAAACTACGTATTTTCTACATATTTACTGCGCGGATCGTTTTTTTTTTTGTAATTCAGAGCAAGAATTAATATATTAAAGCTTGATATTTTCATTCTCTATTTCATTTGAGTTGATGGCCTTTTTTCAAAATAGACTTTTATTCATGAATAGCAAGTGAAAAACAGGGAATAGTTTGCAGTGAAACTTTTCTTCAATGTTCTCGATAAGGGAAAATTTTCAAAAACGGATACATCCAGATTTTCAAAATATTGTGCTGCATGGTTCATACAAATTTCATTTAATTCCATTGCGTAACACTAAAGGTATTGCCCACAACTAGCAATTGTTTTAGTTTATTTGCTGTTGGTTGCTATGGAGTTGCTATCAAGTTGCTTGATGGTAAAGTGTTTACTCAACGGTAAAGTAAACACTTTACCATTAAGATGGGTAAAGTGCTACTTTACCATCAAGTTTTTAGTCGATAAAGTTGGACTTTAACAACAAGTATTGAAAAAATACATTTTATACATAAATATAAGGCAGTTAATGGTTGTTTGCATTTTATTTAGAGCCCAAGGGAAATATTGCCCCGGACTTCAATGCTGCTAAAGCAGGCTCTGTGTTCAATTATATCTTAGAAATTTGATATTAGACAGTATTACTACATAAACTACGTAAACTACCTTTACTACATCAAAAACTACGCGTAGACGTAGTTTATGTAGTAAATATTTTTTACATGTACTTTTCCGAACCCTGACTGGAACCGACTGGAAGTAAACCTTCTTTCTATATTATCTCTCAAATCTGTCAAATTTGTGAGGTTAGGTCTAAGCAGTGCTCGTGTTTATAACAATCAATAATTAAGAAAATTACTTAATTTTGCGTGGAAAAATGGGTAAACAACGTCGCCAACGCAAGAAATTCCATCAATCTCCCAATACAACCCCAAGTGAAAAGAATCACGAAGATATGTCAATGGATACAACCACGACAACACCTCTAGCAACCGGTACATTCGATAATATCTTTGCCAATATTAAAATCGACTACGATGCTCTATCTAAAGATGTATCTGATGATATGAAGAGTGTAAAATCGTATAAATCATTAAAATCAGAAATTGCCAAAGAGAAACCTTTATCGAAGAAAGATAAGTTGTTGTTGCGGCGTCAGATGTTCCTACAGAAACTCGATACGATCAGTCAGAAGAAACAGGAGGAGAAATTAAGGAATAAACGTAAGAAGACTGCAATCATTGGTGATACGAATCCATTACGTGATGCACTACCATCATTGGAGTCTTTATTGAAATCACGCCCGAATTTACCGTACAAATCAACAACACAACAACGCAGAATGAAAGGCATTGAGAAATTATCGAAACAGAAAAAGAATCTTTTGCAAGGTATCAATATTTATAAACAGATCACTAAAAATAAACAATTTCAAAAGAATCCATTGGAAATGGTAACGAAACACGTTAAAGCTTACATTGAACATGAACAAAATAGTGGTGCAAGTAATAGCGGCAAATAATTGAGATTCTATTACAATAAACAAGTATTTTATTATTCAAACTCTGCCTCGAAAAGGTAAACAGTTAATATTAACAATATTTACATTATTAGTTTTAAGGTGCAGTCAATAGTTCTTCTTGTATGCTATAAGATCTACTGAATCTACCACCTAATTTGTTTGTGATATCTTTAGCAACTTGAGCCTTTTCACTATGATATTCTGTCGAATATTCCTGTAAATAATTCAACAAAAATTAAAGATTTATTTATTAATTAAATAATAAAGATTACTTTTAATCTGTTGCCTAAAAATACAGCCCGTTCACGTTTCTTTATCATATAATCGGTAGGTAGTAACCATCGATTCTCGTGACATTCTTCAGCAGTTGGACGTTTACTACAACATTAATCAGTATTAGTTTTATTTAATTTGATTTGTTATCGTGGAATACTTTGGTTGGCGTTTGAAGAGTAACATTAAGAAGCGTGTACCTTCCTGTGAGATTTCTTTATATAAATGTTCGAAACGGTAACGTACAAATAGGATATTTTGACGTGTCTCATTCTCATCCTGACCTCTAAACGGTACCACACCTGATAACATAACGTAAGCTAATACACCAACTGTCCAAATGTCGGTTTGGGGAAATGCTGGCTCTTCACTCAATACTTCTGGTGCTGGAATGGCACAAAACATATAAATTGTTAATATCAAAAGGTAGAGTCCATGACTAATAGAGATATGGGTGCACAGTCAAAATTAGCCACAGACTTAACCCTTCAGATTTGTAATAATACAGATATAATCAGGATGTCCAAGTAGAGGTACTTTGGTGCCTAATTTGGTGACACGATGTGCTGCCCCCAAATCGGTGATTTTCACTTGTACTGACCGAACACTACACATAACAATATTGTCCGGTTGTAGATCTAAATGGCATAAACCTCTCCAATGTAAATATTGTAAACCATCTAGAATCTAAAAGAATAAAAAACTGTTACATTTTTCTTCTAGCAAATAATTGTCAATATTAATACTTGTGATATAATTGTAGCAACTGTTTGTTCTGTATATTCATGTTTACTAGCTAGGTATGTTAAAACATCAGCACCTTGTAATTTTTCTAAGATAAACACGGCAATATCGTTAAATTTATAAGCTTCAATTAGTTGTACAACACGTTCGTGTCGTAGTGAACGTAAAGCTGCAAATTCACCATCCACATCATCATGACGTTCCGGACTGTAATCTAAAACTTTCGCCACAACAACATCATCATTGCGTTTATCAATTGCCTTCAATACAGTCGAGAATTGTCCTTTTGTTATTTCTGAAATATACTTGTAATTATCTTGTGGATTGATTGTTTGCCATTCGATTGGTTCATTTTCAGTTTTATAATTTGGATGTTTGATACGTTCAACATCGATCTCTTGTCCACTATCGGTGATTTGTTGTAAATGTAAAATAGCCGGACTCAATTGGATTCTCTCAGCAAATGGATCTTTCGTTGTTATAATTGCTGTAGGTACACCTTGATCACTCCAACCGATCGCATTACGTGCCGCCAAACGGAAGATATAACTCTTGTTCGGTAATAGATCACGTACTAAATAGAATTCATGATCGATATTGTCGGCTTTCTTAATCCAATCAGTATCATCAGCCAATTTATATTGTAGACTATAGCATAGAACCGGTGAATTGCCATCGTGTTTCGGTTGTTTCCATGTTAAGAAGATCTCACTATCGGAGATTTGTTGGGCTTCCGGTGAATCCGGCTCATCCGGTACCATGCCTAAGACAATCCGAGCTCTAGCTACAGTTTGACCGATCTTATTACGCGCCACCACTTTATACATTCCTTGATCGAAAGCTAGGGCCGGTGATAAACGTAAATGTGAACGTCCTTCTGGATCGGTTATGATTTTAATACGATGTGATTCGGCAATTATCGAATCATTCCTAATAAATATTCCAATGATTATCGGTAATCGTACGATTAGATTGAGACTTACTTGAACCATTGCACGATCGGTTGTGGTTCACCAACAGCAAAACAAGTCAATTCCAAATCTTTACCTTCTTCCATTGCTGTCATCTGTGGCTTCTCTCTAAAGAACGGTAAACGTCCGTCTTGTTTGCTTTCAAGGAACGCCTCAGCTTCCACGTACGTATCAAGACGTGAGCCTAATTCGTGTTTTAAACGGCGTATACTGGACGCACTCTCACCAGTACCATAACGATTGATACGGGCTCTACGTTCATCGTCAATTTCTTCGTCCATGATATCGGTGAAACGGCGACGTTCACGAATTGATGGCATCTTTAAAACGAATTTTTGTGAACGGAAAATTATGAATTTGTCAAGTAAAATACTTACACTCCAATCGTATCCACTCTCATCGGACACAATAAACGATGAACCGGGTGCACGACTACCTGCCACTTTCATGTATTCACGTAAACGTACCGGGAAATCAACGTCACGCAATTGTAGTAAATACGTATCGGGACCATTTTGATAACTTAAGAGGAAAAATACAATTATTAATTGAACGAAATTTGTGGATTTATCGCACAACTTACTGACTCTCTGATTTAATCATTCCAATTTCATAATTAAGCGGAGATCTTGTTGGTATTTGATCTTCCCATGTTTGTTTTCTTGGTACACGTTCAATACTAGGACGTGGTGTTGGTTGGGGTGAATAATCTTCACCTGGTGGGTACACCATTTTAGATGGGTGTGTGAAGGCACCTTCTAATGGACGGCGGCGGAACCATCGTTTACACGACGCGTTATCGTACCATTCCCTATAATCAAAACAATAATAGAATTATTACAGTTTTTTAAATTTTCTCCATCTTAATTGGAAGTGTTTAAGTTTAGAGTTTGCTAGTAGTGCCAAATATTTTCCAAAGGGTCCCGTTTTTGAAGTGAAACTTCTTTAGGCGCGGTAGGGTAGTAAATTTGTTCGGAAGCGTAACGAAAATGCGAGACCTCGTGAGGGGAAACTCTTCCCCTCTAAAGCCTGTTCTACACATGCAAGAAAAACTTTGGAAGTTGTTTCTCTCTCGCACAAACGTACGTAACAAAAAGAGACAGCTGCCACTCGCAAGGCAAACTTCCAAAGCCAAAACTTGGGAAGAAAAAGTGGCACTTGTTCTATTTTTCTGTCAACTTCCCATTTAAATTGCAAGTTACGCTTGCGTACTAGCATGATAAGGGTACTGCCAACTTTAAGATAGATGTAAACTAAACCTCAGACACAATACGAAAAAGTAGGCAAAATTAAAAGGTTGCTCGCCCTGCAGAAAATTGTGACGTATGAATTTATGCGAGTTAAGGTTATCGAAACTCGCATGTGTAATCGAAATAGAAAGAAAGTCTGCCTACACAACTTCCAAAGTATTTCTTGCATGTGTAAAACAGGCTTAACAGACAGCTGAAAGGGAAGAATGGGGGCGTTGCCATAGCGTCGCTTCTACTGTCTCTGCCAGTTCTGCCAACTGTCTAAACTTGATATCATTGATCGATCTGGAACGAAACTAAAATTTCCTGGCCTACCGCGATTTATGATTTTTGTATTTATAAATGAACCTTTTTCCAGTAAGAAGCTTTTCAAATAATTACGAGATGGCAGTACCTGCGGTAGGAACAATAAATATTTAGTTTACAGTTGGGCAAACAAAATTTATAAATAAAAACTGTCAAAATGCCAACCAAACACTGTAGTTTTACGAATTGTACTTCTTATATCCGCAACTGTACTTTTATTTCTCTTACTTGACGGCTAATGGGAGATCTCGCAGCCGCCCCTTCTTAGAAAGAACACCCTGTATATGAATATTTTTTTGAATAAGTGAAATGCAGAAAAATACAGTTGCAGAAAAAAATCGAGCCTTCAGGCAACGACGGAAAGAAAATAAAACTTCATTTCTAACCCAAGAAGTTTCACTTCCAACGCACTTTCAATTGTTTTATTAAACAATTATTTTTATACTTTACCTATACAATCGATAATAATCACTCAAATATCTTGTACTGATCCTGTATTCATCGGTAAAGATCTTGTCGGCACGCTCTAACCATGGATGCCTTAGAGCAGCATGCACATCCATCCTACCATCAGCATGGTAAACCAGCAATTTTGTTATGAAATCTCTTGCTTCACTACTGATATGCATCCACCATTCTTCATCGAATGTCCATTTACCTTCACGTATCTTTGTTAATGTTTCACGATCATTTAAGCCTCTGAATGGTGATCGGCCCGATAATAAAATATAAGTGATAATACCAACACTCCACATATCATGTGCCAAACCACAACCATCTCCGTTAACACATTCCGGACTCGCATATTCTGGTACACCATACTTCAACGGATACAAATTGCCCATTTGTATGCGACGCGTCAGACTGAAATCGGTAATTTTCAAATCATCACCGCCTGGATGGGAGATCAATAGATCGCCCAACTAAAACCAACAAAACATTAATCATGTTTTTTTTGTGTAATAAAATAATTACTCACATTGAGTCCCATGTGTCCATAGCCACGTTCGTGCATATATTCAAGACCTTGCAGTAATTGCCGGATAAAGCCGGCAATATCGCGTTCAGTATAATAGTCTTGTTTCAATAGATAATCTTTAACTAATTCACCACCTGCTGCTAATTCGAGGATTAAAGCTAAAGTATCACCGGTCTCGTAAGTATCATGTAACGAGATCAATTTGCGGTGGTGTAATTGATTCATCATCTCATATTCGTTATACATGAACGGACGGAAATCACCACGACCATGCATGATTTTCGCAGCATAATTGCGACCATTCACACGTTCAACAGCATGATACGTAATGCCTTGTGTACCACGACCCAATTCATCACCAATATCATAGTACTCTTCATAGGGCTTCTTACGGATCTTAATTGGCATCAAATTGGAATAGGTGTGGAGATTATAGTCGAGATCGTTCTCTTCAACATACAGCATAGCACTACTTGACGCCGATCCGGCAACATTCCTCGCACTCACCGAATACAAACCATCATCTTTACTGATAATATCGTTAATTATTAAAATTGCCGTATCCGGTTCGAGGAATTGGATTTTAATGCGACTTGATGCAGCTAAAGGTTTCCAATCTTTATACCATTTGATCTCCGGATATGGTACACCGACAATTCTAGCTTCAAAACGTGCCCTACCTCTCAACATTGCATACTGTATTTCCGGTCGTCGGATAAAGAATGGCGGTTCGGCAATCTCTAAACGTACCCGTTGTCGGGCTTCACCATGTTCATTCTTAGCCACCGCCTCATACCAACCAACATCACGATCCAACATTTTATTGATAAATAACGTCGCCTGTCCGTTCCTTGTGTAACTCGTATCGAATCGACCGCCCGGTTCGATTAATTCATCATTAAAATAATACGACATTTTCGGTTTTGGATAACCATAAACGAACCAAAATAGATTCGTATTCTGATCTTTAACACCATATTGGGTGTCGTGTTCTTGACGTAAGAAACGCGGTGCTTGTGACATTCCATCATGTGGCGGCCGTTCAATATCGAAATCTTTCGGGAAGTACGGAGATGTCTCCGGACGGAAATCGATTTCGGGCGGTAAATACGGACGGAATTTCGGTAGATCCGGTTCTAATTTGGCACGATGTGTAACAGCAAACGGTGATGGATCACTAATACCGTATTTATTCTCGACACGTATACGGAATTTGTAATCACGGAACGGTTCTAGATTACGAACACCACATGTACAACTTCGGATACCGGAACGTACAGTGAACCAATCACCATTTGGTAATTCGCACATTTCTAATTGGTAAGTGACTGGGGCACGTGGCGCCGATGGTATGGATGGTTTCCATGATAACGTGCAATGACGGTCGGTCATTTGGGAGATGATCGGTGGATCGGATAAGGGCATTGGGGCACCGCTACGTTTATAACGGTCGAATTCGGTGTATTGATCAGTGATGGGACGTTTTGGTTTCGGTTCAATACCGGTATCCATGTTTAATGTGGCATGACAGATATCGCTGCCGTGTTCATTCGAGATCTTACACGAATATTTGCCTAAATCATCTTGATCGATATTCTCGATGGTTAAACGTAACAAACCGGCTCGATCCGTTTCCATACGGATACGATTCGATGGGAATATCTTTTGATCGTTATGGTACCACTCGACGGTGGGTTCCGGAATACCTGCAGCACATGCTGTGAATTTGGCTGTCATACCTTTGAACAATTCTGTATCGCCGATACGTTTGAGGAATGCAGCGGGTTCGATACGTTGTGGTGTTTTTCTAGAAATTTACGTCCAATTAGATACAAGAATTTCAAAAATTAAAAACTTACATTTCATCGACTACTTCAAGAGTTGCGGTACAATCATCTTGGCCTTCTTTATTACTAGCAACAGCTCGATAAATACCAGCATCAGCGGGTGTACAATTCACCACATACAAGCAACAAGCATCACCGTCACGTTTCATACGATACTTGTCAGTTTCGCGTAATTCTTTACCGTCTTTATACCATGTAATATCCGGTTGTGGTACACCGGTAATCCGACAAGGGAATTTGGCATCCCAACCGGGTAATTGTTGTAAATCGGTGAATTTCTGAGTAAAACTCGGCGGCATAAATACTTTATGTACAACAGCTTTAGCTGTTTTACTATCTTTTCCCAATGGATTCATAATAGTGACACCATATTGTCCGGCATCTGTTGGTAAAGCATAATCAATCTGTAAAGCGACTTTTCTACCATCGCATGTGATTAAAACACGATCGGATGCCTTAATTGGTTCCCCATCTTTAGTCCATTCAACACTCGGTAATGGATTACCAGTAAACGGTGCATTTATCACTAACGGTTCACCTTCATAAGTGACCACATCTTTAATATCATGCAAAAACACTGGCCGTTCTTCGGGCTCATCACTCTTCATTGCCGATTTCACTGTTAACGGTGCCGATGTTGTAACTTCACCAGCTTCATTCCTAGCTGTTGCTTTATACGTTAACGCATCACGTACTTGATCGGCGGCATCCAACAACAAACAACTCGTACCATCCGGTTGGTCAACGATTTTAATATGTTTCTGATCGGAAACAACTTCAGCACCATTACGCGACCATGCAATTGTTGGTGTTGGGAAACCGCTAGCTTTAACTTCGAATTTAACAGGGAAACCTTCGACTACAGTTTGTGGGAATAAACGTGTCACGAAATCGGGTTTTGTGGGTTTCCGTTCAATTTCAACTTTCGCTTCATTTGTAGCTTCACCTAATTTATTTGTGGCGATTATCTCATAAGTACCGGCATTTTCGGGACGGGCACATTCGACAATTAAAGCCACCCGACCATCCGGATGGGATTCTGTATGGATATTCGATGACATACGGATGGGTAAACCATCTTTAAACCATTTGATTTCCGGTGGTGGATATGCGTGGATTTTCGCTTCTAATCGGATTTGTTCAGCAACCGGCGCTTTAACGTCTTTGAAACATTTCAAGAATTTCGGACGTTGTGGTTTAGCTGTAAATACAATTAAAAGTTAAATTAATTAGATATTGATTAATTTGAGAGATTACGATTGACTGCAACGGCACACAAACAGGCGGTTTCTCCAATACGATTCTTCACTACCAATTTATAAGCACCACTATCGAACGGTTTCGCTTTGTCAATATTCAGCTTCACTGTACCATCTGGTAGTAGAGTGGTTTTGATACGATCATCATCCGTATCCAATGGTTCACCATCTTTGAACCATTGCACGACCGGCCGTGGGCTGCCATTGATTTTTGCACGTAATTCCAACGGTTCGTCTTCGTTCACATCTTCAGAACGTTCTAAACGTTTACCGAATGACGGTGGTGTTTGTAGCATTGCAATACGCGCAGTAGTTTGAGCATCACCAACACAGTTAACCGCTAATGCTTTATACTAAAACATTATATAATTAGTTTTAATTAATTGTATAAAATAAACATCGTACCACTCCGACATCAAAATCATTGTAATTCTTAATCGTTAAACTGCTGGTAACTTGCGCGTCGACTTGCGTGACGATTTGATGGTTGTCATCCTGTTCGATTTCGATACCATTCAAATACCAACGGATCTCCGGTTTCGGTAGACCATCAGCTCGTACCATTAACGTTATTTCAGCCGTATGCTCAACATGCTCATCGGCCAGTGGGGTAATAAAACGTGGTCTTTCCGCTAAAATCAATCAAATTAGAACCGAAACAAAATACAAAGAGATTTAAAACAAATAGTGCATAGCGTTTTTTATGTGTTATAGTGCTAAGTTGCGGTAATCTGTTTGGACTTACCTGTAGGTTCGGCGTCTTCTGTAAAAATTTCGAAAATAATTGTGTAATTTGTTCAATATAAATTGTTTGTTTTCTATTTGTTTATTGTGAATTAAAAACAAAAAAACTGGACTTACTGATCGCTTTAAGGCGTGCTTCAGATGTTGTTTCACCTAAATGATTCTTTGCCGTCACTTTGTAATAACCTTCATCGTTCAATTCGACTTTTTTCAATTTCAGACGATAGATTTCATTCTCTTGTTCGGCAACGATTTCAACAACATCACTATTTTTAATAATCTCACCATCTTTAGACCATGTCACTTCAGGTAGCGGATTCGATTGGATTTTACATACGAATTCAGCTGATTCACCGGGTACAACAGCGACATTTTCGGGACCTTCGATTTCCGGACGTAGTATAATTGTTAATTCGGCACTACTCTCACATTCGCCCCATTTATTCTTAGCTTTCATTGTGTATTTGCCACCGTTACAACGTTCACCTATAACAATCTCTTCATTAATCGATTTTCATTACACAATTTGATGATAAATACATCTGGGAATTGTTAGGGAATAGGAACATTCCTTTAAGCCATCTTCAATTTCATGATCTTCCGTCTCTAATATCATTTTGTGTTTCTCATATTCCGCCTCACTGATTTCGACACCATTAAAGCACCAAATAGGATCAGGGATTGGATCACCGATAACGATAGCTTTGAAAGTTACTGAAGTCTTTTTGATGATCGTCTCATCTTTCAGACCTTGTTTTAGTTTAGGCCGTCTCAATTCGCATTCAGCTACAATTACGATTGATTCGATTATTTGAGCATAATACACAATAATCGAGTGGCTTACGTGTAACTTCAAGGATTGCTTGTTGTTTCACATCACCTAGTGGATTTGTTAGGGTGCATTGATAAACGCCAGCATCGCGCATTTCGAGTTTTTTGATCTCTAAACGGAACTCTTCACCGTTTTCACTGACAGTCATCCGTAGATGTCCATCGGGTTTGATTTCTTTATCGTTCAATGTCCATGTGGCTTTCGGTGGTGGATTCGCTGTACCTCTTACAATATATGTGATATCCAATGATTCCGGCCGTGAACCGTCTTTCATATTCGTATCAAGCAAACTAGGCGGTGCTAAATTGTAGAGAATTCAATAATTAACAAATCAATCAAACAATTAACTATTATTAATTGAATTAATACAGCTCTTACCTTGAATTCGTGAGTTTTGTTTAATTTTTGCCGATTAAAGAAGCAAGCTGTTAGTTTGACAACAAACACACATATAAGGTGTGTCAATAAGAATGTAATGATTTTGTGCTAATGGCAAAAATGCAAAATACCTTGACTGATCTCTTCAACAAGACTCCTCTGTCTTTGAGCCTTACTTAATAAATCCTCTAATTCAGCATCGTGTTCATCGCCGTAATCTCTAACACCTTTCCGAGTCGTTTCCGGTTCGATTGATTTGTCGACAATTTTTTGCGCTACTACTTCATCAACAGTTTTCACGATTATATCTTCATGGATCGAGGATTGACCACGTTTCAATTTCTTCTCAACACCATTCTCGACCGGTGTTTGTGGTTGATTATCATTGGCAACAATTTCAATATCTTCTTTCTGTAGCGATATACCACGTTTTAATTTCTTTGTAGTTTCTAAAGGTTTCTCGTTGATTTTCTGTGGTTTTTCATCGATTTTCTCAATTGTTATACTCTCTTTACGAGCTAATTTTGCAACTTCAGGTTTGTTGTCTAATTGTTCTTCAATAATTTGCTGTTCGTTGTCTTGAATTTCTTCAATTTCTACAGATTTACGTTGTTTCTTTGATACATTATTTATTGTGGCTTGTTGTGGTTGATTCTCGTCCGATTCTTCGATAATATCGGAATGTCCGCGTTGGAGTTGTGGCGATAATGGTTCTTCAATTATCGGTTCTGGTGTTGGTGTTTTCGTATGTTTTATCTTGTGTTTGTCTGCAGCTAATTGTGTTTTTGTTATGATAATGATTTGGTAAGTGTCTAGATTTGTTTATTAGAAACAATAAGCAAAATGCAATAACAAAAACTCTGTCATATTTGGAGATTTTGCTATGATTTGTCTGTTTTGTATCGTGTTTGATACTTACTTTCGGCTGTTTGAGGTGTTTTAATGTCTTCATCAATTACGGATTTTGTTGGTGTTTCCTCGACCTGTTCGATCTCCTGTTTTTCGGCTATTTGAACTTTTTGTTTTGTGTCTTCATCATCAACTTCAACAATTGTTAGTTTTTTGGATGGCTCTTCGGTAACTTCAACGGCATCAGTATGGGTTACCTCTGGAATTTGGTTAGTAACGGTAGGGGTAGACGTACACAATTGAAAAAGAAAACGGGGGGCAATTTCAATACTTACTCCAAGTCTTATTTAAGAGTTATCGAGCAATCAACAATACTTACTGTGTACAGTAACGTAACTCTTGCTACTAACAGTGCCCATTGTATTGGTGACAACCACTTCATACTCTCCTTGTTCTTCGTATTTAATGAGATTTACAGCCAAATTGAAGGTTTCATGTCGTTGTGTGTCCCGTGTAATTTTGATACGTGCATCGGCATTCACTTCACGTCCATTCCGTAACCATTTAACTGTCGGTTCCGGACATGCTTCCACTTCAACTTCCAGATTCAATGTAGCACCTTCTTCTACAGTTGTATCTTTCAATTGTTTGATAATTCTCGGTGCACAATGTACAGTTAATTTAGCACTAGTTTCAGTAGTGCCACATTCATTACTCAAACGACAAGTATATTTGCCCGATAATCCAGTATCGACTTCTTTAATTACCAATTTACAACCATCATCTGATTCGATCCGTGTAAATTCCGTTTTCGTTTCGGTAATCTCCATTTCATCTAAATACCATTTAACAGTTGGTTTCGGAAAGGCTTCCAATTTAACATCAAATGTAACATTCTTATCGTGCTCTTTAACAATCATATCTTTAAGACCTTGTATGATTTTCGGTGCTTTCTTCACATCAATTCTAACATCATCATCACAGGATCCATGTATATTGACGGCTTTGAATTTGTAACGTGCCGCATCAGTGGTTACAGCTCCGGTGATTTTCAAAATGTAACTATCACCATCCTTTTTGATTAAATAATGATCACTTGATGTGATCTCTTTGTCGTCTTTGAACCATTTCACGTCAGGTGCTGGTTCCGATTCGATTTTCACACGTAATTCGACTTCTTCACCCTGCGATACTTGACGGTCTTTGCCGAGTTTCTCAATGATCTTCGGTTTTGAATGGATATCAGTTTTCCAATGTTGCGACACTTGAGCTAATTCATTTGTTGCAGTTACTGAATACGATCCAGTATCTTTTAATTGTGTCTTTTCGATGACGAGCACAATACCAGATTCACGAACAACTTTAATACGTTCATCGTATTTGATCTCTTTACCGTCTTTGTAGAAGACAACTTCCGGTTCCGGTATACCATCGATTTCTACCGGAATTCTCAATAAAAGATCAGCATGTACATCGACGTTCTCGATTTTCGCTTTAATTTTCGGCGGTGCCTTCACTGTTAACGTCATCTCAGCTGTATCGCTACCCAATTCATTCTCAGCAATACAAGTGTACGTGCCACCATCACTGCTTTCCACATTCTTAATAACCAACGACATACTCTCCTCGTCCTCGTAGAGAACCTTATATTTCGGACCGGTTTCAATTTCTTTACCATCATGTTTCCATTTGATCTGTGGCTTCGGATAGCCTTTAACTTGTAACTCCATCATTGCTGAACTACCGATTTGTACACAGATCGGTTCTTTTTTCTCAACAATCAATTGTGGCTTTTCCGGCTCACGGAATACCTGATTCACGGTACCGTGTACCGTTAATTCAGCACTGCAACTGATATGACCGCGTGACGTCTGCGCGACACACGTGTACAAACCGATATCATCCGGACGGACGTGTTGGAAGACCAACGCCAATGAATCCTCATCGTCACCCATCAACACTTTGAAACGTTCATCCGGCTCGAAGGGGGCACCATCTTTGCGCCATTGGAAATTCGGTGATTCACCCGGTTTCAAGATTTCACCTTCTGGCATATCTTCATGGAGATTCTTGGCGGTTACTTTCAATGTGGCTTCAGTTGAATCTTCACCGTATTTGTTTGTGGCGACACATTTATAAATACCCGCATCGGATAATTGGACTTCTGGTATTAGTAATTCGTAGAAACCGCGATCGGAGTGTTCACGGACGATCTGTAATTTTTCGTTAGTTTCAGAGATTTTTACGCCATCTTTGAAGAAGGCAATATCTGGATTCGGTTCACCGGCAACTTTCACCATAAATCGCAAATACGTATTCTCAGTTAATTCGGTATCTTTGAGTTTGATTAGAAATTCCGGTTTATCGGTTTTGATACGTTCCTCTTTCTCCTCAGTAGTCACTAGAAATAATTACGATTAATATTTGTGCAGAAACAAAGTTGTTAATGAAATACATTCGCGTACGATAAGCTGTGCAGAACAAGAAGCTTTACCGGCTTGACTAGCAGCTAGAGCTGTGTAGATACCACTATCTTCAACATGTGCTTGCTCAATTATTAGCTTATATTCATTATTTTTATCGATTGTTTTAATTCTGCCGGCCATTAAACTATTACGATCTAAATTATGATTATCTTTAAGCCAATCAAAAGTTAACGGTTTCTCATTTAAAGCAACATCGAAATGTACACTATCGCCGGCTGGATATCATTGAAAATTAGCAAATTATCAGCTAGTTTAGCAATTTTTTTTTAAAAGACTTACGTTCAATATTGGCACCACGGATTGTTTTGATAAATTTCGGCTTATCACCATCATCAACGGTTTCAATTTCGGCTAATTTAGCTGTAGCCGATTTCGATTCTTGGACAACAGTGGATGAGAGTTTTTCCGAACTGGCAACAACTTCTCGACTAGTCCGTCCACCGACACTGCTTTCCGTGATCACAGTTTCTATAACAAATATAAAATTTATTAGAATTTATTTGAAATTATCGATGAAAGCGAGCAAAGCGAAAGATGATAGTGTAGAGTCGTGGAAGTGTTGCGGATTTACCTCTCGATATAAGCGGTTAAGCGTTAAATTAACTCACCACGATCACGACTATTCTGACTCTTATACGATCTTAACGAGTCCTTTCGTGAATACTTTTTCGTTAGATCATCTTCAATATTATTATCATCATCGGTACGTGAATATTTCCGTTTATATTTAGCATAAATATCCTCATCATCGCTAGTTTTCTTATCGAGTGAATTAGTTCTGGAATATTTCCGTTCGAATTTAGCATAAACATCTTCGTCTTTATTCTCAACAGATTCACCACGTGAATATTTGCGTGAGTATTTAGCAATTAAATCGTCACTTTTTCGATTATCGCTCTCTTCAATCGATAGTGATCGTTTTGTGATCTTATCATCGTGTCCTTCGATTGATGCACGATACGATTTGCGTGTAATAGCATCACCATCGCCGATTTCAGCGATCGCCTTCACTGATCGGCGTGAGTAATTGCTGTACGATCTACCGCCACCGCCGCCATCATCATCATCGATTTTTATGCGGCCGGAATAATTGTACGTGTCTAAATCATCATCACCAGCTCTCGATGATGACCGGATTGATTTCCTTTGGTAATTATACGAATCGCCATCATCTTCAGCACCGATTCTACCCGATGAACGGATCGATCTCCTCGAATAACTATAACTATCGCCACCGATATCATCGTCAATACCACGTGAAGATGATCGTATCGATTTCCTAGAATAATCACTATCACCACCACCATATTTTGATGATAATGATTCGTATTTCGATCCGCTCCCTAATTCGGCCGAATATGATGATGATGATGTTGATCGTCGACTAAACGATGATTCGGTATAGCCTTCTGTGGAGTAGATTTCGGGTGAAAAGATTCGACAAAACGTGTACATTTTTGTATAGAGTGATATAATGATTAGACAAAAAAAGATGTTAAAAACAACTAACCTGATCTGGCTGAGGATGATGTGGACGTGTAACGACGACTCATCTCGTTATCAACTTCAAATTCAACTTCTACACCAAGACTGTAATTACCAGCAACAAGATGATCGTGGACTTGCACTTGTTCAATACCATATAATTTATTTAGAGCACTACCAGGGATGTGTTCTGGTGATGGTTTCGGGGTGTAAGGTATCGGCGTTTCAAGTTCACGTTTTTTATTAACTTGAATTAATGGCTCAACGGCTTGAAGACGAGCCAAATGCTGATGGTCTCCGATACTCTGAGTTGTTGTAGGATTTGGATTTTGTTGTGGAACTTTTGGAGATTCAGTAGTTTTCTGTGGTGGCGGATTTAGTTGAGAAGTTTCTTTTTCTGCTTTTGACGGCTCTGTAACTGTTTTCTTTTGCGGATTATCCTGAGGAGTTTTGGCTTCTTTTTGTGCAACTCTCGGAGTGTCTACAGTGGAAGTCTTGTCGCTTTTAGGATTTCCCTGAGAAGATTTGTCTTCTGGAACTTTTGAAGGTTCTGTAGGTTTCTCTACTAGTGCAACTTTCTTTTCTAGGGGCTTTCCCTGCTGAGTAACTTTTGGTGACTCGACTGGTTTTTGTGTGGGAGTCTTATCGCTTTTAGGATTTCCCTGAGAAGATTTGTCTTCTGGAACTTTTGAAGGTTCTGTAGATTTCTCTACTAGTGTAACTTTCTTTTCTGGTGGATTTCCCTGCTGAGTAACTTTTGGTGACTCGACTGGTTTTTGTGTGGGAGTCTTATCGATTTTAGGATTTTCCTGAGAAGTTTTGACTTCTGGAACTTTTGACGGTTGTATAGGTTTCTTTTCTGGTGGATTTCCCTGCTGAGGAGCTTTCGAAGACTCGTCTGGTTTTTGTGTTGGAGTTTTGTCGCTTTTAGGGTTTACCTGAGAAGTTTTCTCCTCTTTCTGAGCAACTTTTGGGTTTACCTGAGAAGTTTTCTCCTCTTTCTGAGCAACTTTTGGGGATTCTTTCGGTGCAACTTTCTTTTCGGATGGACTTCCTTGTGGCGCCTTCGGGGACTCGACTGATTTTGGAGTTTCAGCTGGTTTTTGCAGGGGATTTTTTGGATTTTCCTGAGTTTTGAGTTGTTTCTGCGGCGTTGGCTGTGACTCACTCTCTACAGAACGTTTGTGTTGCGAAGGTTTTAATTCAGGATTAGGTTGTACTTGCACGAGTGGAATTTGCTTCTCTTCAATAGTCTTCTTTTTGGTGTCGTCGACTTTCAGAGACTCGCTTGTCTTTTGAGAGAGTTCAGTGGGTGGTGATGCTACTCTGAAATCGTCATCAGTTTCTTCACTTTGTTCGTCGTGATTTTTGGCAAATTCTCTGATTTCTTTCAACCAATAATCTTTGATGTGATCTCGATGTGTTGTTAATATGAGCGAGTTACTACTTTGATTTTCAACTAATTCAAAGATACGATCTTCGTTCGGATGGTCTTTAACAGTGACCAAATTCAACTGGAAGTAGTCTTATAAATTATTAGTTTTCCAATTGGAAAATCACATTTTGAACAACTTACATGGATGATATCTTTCAGTTGGAAAACTGAACGGTCTTCAGAGATACGGCGTACTTTACAAATCAAGATTTTACCCTTAAACAGGAATAGATAACGTTCTTTAGTTAATTCACCAAAATTAACAGAGAACCAATCGTGTGCTAATAAACGTCCTAATTTATGGATACTACCACGATAACCTTCAATGCTAGATGTGAATTTATCGTCCTGTGCCCTATGGGGGACACTTAGCATCAACTCTAGAGCCTTCTGGAGGTCGGTATTGTCTTCACCAAGACATGCACTATACCTTACCAATTCCTGCAACAATCCACCCAAAAATAGACAGATAAATAGAGTTGTTTACAGTAATACAAAATTTTTGGACAAGCTTCTATTATAGCGATTTTTTTTTAATGGGTGTTCATTTGACATTGATCGTAGGCGTCTGATAAAATGGGTCAAACGTTTGGGCTATTTCCGTTGCTCTAAATATATTAAACAATTTCGGGAGCGGCGCCCATTCTAACATAAAATACCGTCTATCATCAAAATATAAACAACAATTTTTATTTATTTTGGCCACAAACCGAATAACAATAATAAAAGAAAAAATCTTACCTTTAAGAGGAGTTGATAGTCGTTGATACGTTGTATCGGCAATTTCAAGTGCTCACAGATTGTTTTATCGTCGCCCAATTTATGGGACAATTCCTAATTGAAATAAAAAAAAAACATTATAAAATGACACAAACGAAATTAATTAGCAATTAATTATTGGGATTATATGCCAGAAATAAAGTAGCTGAAAAAATTCGTTTCAAGTAGACTCGGGCGATAATTTTAAAATAGAAACAACGCATATTTGTATTTATTATACCGAATCATCTATCTGCGTGATTTAACAACTGAAATTTGCTTGAAATTTTCAATTCAGCTAAGCGTATAGTTGAGTTAGGTCACGCTTCGCGATCTCAATTAATTAACAAAATATTAAAATGCAATTAAAAAGATAATTCCATCGATTGGCAGATTATTTGATTTTAAAAATAACAATAGACCAATTGTGCCAATGTCACCACAGCATCATTAATCATGCGATTTTTTCCAACAATTACTATTATATCGAGATGGTATTATTGTGACGTAATCGATCCTACCTGTGGATCAGGGTTAAATACACGTGCAGGGGGTGAAACTTTTCCACAGACACGTTAACACTTGACGTTTCGCGCATCGACTGAACAAAATCTTATACGACTCCGCGTGTCTATACATAGACTCGAATCCAGCCAGTGGTAGACTCTCGGATGTCACACGTAGAATTTTTGTGGAATTTCTCAATCACAAAAATCGAAAATCAGGTGAAAATCACCTCAATAACCCGAGTATAAACTCCACACAGTATCCGGTAATTCACCCCCAACGTACCGACTTATCAGCCGATTTCGGGGTTGTGGAGGCAATAAGAATTGCATAGTGGGGTTGAAGATTTGTGCAAAATGGATAGGGGAATGTGGAGAATCCACCAAAATCGGTGGATTAATTCGGAAATTGATTAATCAAGCGTGATTGTTGGCACGGATGAGTCGGGGCAAAAAATGCGGGTTTAAATATAGATTTTGGCTGTATTGTTGTTGATCACAACTCAAATTTCAATTTTCATTACATTTTTTTGCAGTATATATTAAAACAATTACGTGGTATTATGAATAATTCTAGAAATTATCCGAATTTAGAACGTGCGTACTTCATAAAAACGCCCCCATCATTGACTATTTTCAGTGAGTTTTTATCTATTTTAAACCGTTATCGTCATAGCGTTCATTTTTTATGCTGAATCAAAATTAAATCTAAACATATCCGGTTGTTTTTCTGTAATTTTTCAGCAATGAAACATTTCTAATTGGCACTAGAATGTTGCAACCGTTTTGCAACGCCCGAGAATCTGATTTGTAATCAAATTTTATAAATAGCGATAGATTTTATGGGGCATCTGGATCAAATTTGTTTTGTTATTTATTTGAATAGGACTTACATCGAAATAATCGCGTGCTTCATCGCATACTTCTAAAAAATTCTGCGCCTGAGGTTCGTACATATAATAATCGACATGCTTATCAAAATCACGTTCAAGCCTTAAGAATGCTTTGCCTAGTAGTTGTGGCTCGTTCGCATAATACTTGACGCCTTCCATCAGAACGCTGCAACAATTTTTGTGGATTAAATTAATTAAAATACAGTGTTTTTTTGTTTGTTTGTTTAAATTACGTTCTATGGAATTCGGCGATTTCCTTTAAATTCCCGAAGATCACATCGAAATTGTCTTTAACCACTTTCGGTGCTCTGCCACCAGTCTCGGAACGTAGTAGATACTTTTGGACGACATGATCCAAATCGCGTACGAATTCTTGTTCAGTTTCCACCAATTCATTGACCACAGCTCTACAATTATACAATTATTATCATAGAAAGTTTACAAGAATTCCAATTACTGTCGTCGGTAGAGGGCATCGCCTGGCAGACCGGCACCACCCGGCACCGGATCATCGATACTCTGTAAGACCTTACATGGCACCCAACCTTGCTTCCTATGGCCACCGACCTCCCGCACCAACCATCTAAACACAATCAATTTATTTTGAAATTCCGTTAAAAATAAACAATGTTTACCTGGCGTTCAAGTTCAGTCTAGTTGGGGAATGTCTGGAACTGACATGTGTACGTTTCGGTTTTACGGATAATTTGTGTTTTGCTGCTGTATTGTCCAAGAGTGGGCCAGAGACTTGGTCAAATTCGGGATCGAGTTTTTGTCGCCTACAAACATTACAAAAATCAATAATCAATTCAAATTGAAGAAATACGAATACTTTGCGGTAGTTTCGGCATCTTCAGTGTCCACCAGCTCGACAACATCACCCTCTTTGAGGGTGAGTTCGTCCGGATTCTTCGCAATGTACTTCTGCCATGCCACCAGAATCTCACCAGCTACCTGAAAAATGTACACCGATAATATTTACAAAAATCTGTACAGTTTTGTATACACAAAAAGATTCGTGTAATATGTTTTGTTAATTATAGTGGAAACGTACAGCTTGTCGTAGTGTGAAAATCATGTTTTGTTGTTCGTTCTTCTTCCAGTGTTTTGTGTTTGTTGTGTCAATATTTTGTGAGTGTTCTGGCGACTTAAATCTATAAAAAAACAAGAGATTTGTGTAATTTTTTGTGGGATTCTAGAGTGTTTGAAAATAATCGGCATACCTGTGAAGTGTATTTGGTTTTCGTCTCCATCATTCATAACGCTATCCCTGCAAAATATTAATGGAACTTGTACAGGAAATCGAATAGTTACACACGCGTCAATAACTTAAAGACGTAAAAATCAAATTGCAATTGATCTATATAAAGAGTGGGTCAGTCAATCTTGTTTAAATATCATACAGTTGGTTGATTGCCAGCAGGAAAGATGTCCTGAGGGTGTCTTTGTCGCATTTACACATACCTGTCGTTGTTGTTAATTCAACAAATACTTTACCATGAAATTAATTGAGAATCGCAATTGCAACGGTGATGGGAAAACATGTGTTTCCCCTCTTGGAATGTTTACAATATTTCGACATACACGCACATGAAAAAATTTGTTAATTTTAGCTCCCAATAATTCCACTTTAGGACGCTGAAATCTAGTTACAACAGACTGACGGTGATTGATATATATTTGAAAATTTTCTAGAATTGCTGTTATTTAGTATAAATAACTGCCAATTCTTCACAGTCGATTACAGTGGGATTTATTTTAATAAAAAGACAACAAACAGACAGAAAAAATTAATTTCCAACAAGGACATATACAAACCTATTTCCGTTCACAATACACTGTCACAGTCATGCTATAAATATGTTCAAGCAAACTTATCTTGAACAACACTGGCAAATTCGTTCGATTCAAAGCTTTAACGTTTCAAAACATCGTTACTGGTGTATCAGAAGTTATTCTCGGCTGCGCTCTTCAAACAAAAAAAAAAGTCAATTAATTAATTACAATTTAGCAGATCAACACAATAATTAATTTTGAATCATTAGTTTTTATTTAAATTAGGGAACATTTCAATTACAATCAGATCCAACAGGTTATACATTAATTGTTTATTGTAATGTGGTTGTTGTAGTATTTCCAATAATGTACTGCAACCATCCACCAGATTCCTACCAAATATCCTCAAAATCAAATTGGGGACAATCGTTTCTAATTCATGGAATGCTCGACTTCTCCGCTCTTCCAACTCTTTTCTCGTTGGCGATTGATGGGGCTTAAACACCGCCTCTTCCAACAATTTAATTAAGTACGTTAGATTGTTCGGTGATAGACTCGATTTCAATTTACGTTCAATAAAGTAATCGATAAATGATTCAAAAGCTTCTTGGCCAACACTACAAATCGCTGCGTATAATTTCAATAGATAATTAGGTGCTTTAAATATGTATTTCACTGAAAAACAAGTAATTAAAATAAAATTTAGATTATTTGGAAAATTTTCGGCATACATAAATAGAATAAGCATTGTGTAACACCGACTGGATTGAATGAACTAGTCGATGTGTCTTTTTGGGGTTTGAATGTCACCCCGAAATTATCGTTAAATACATGATTCCGAAACGTTTTCGGTGGCGGTGTATTTCTTGACGTTGCAGATAGTGGATCGACTTCGTCACCGACTTCGGCCCATTCGAATTTTCTAGAAGGAAGCAATTCAGTTTTATGCATCAAACAAACTCGAATGTCTTGAGTTTGGGAAGAGAACAAATTACGAAAATAAAGACTTGGGGGTTGACGGAAGGGATTAGCGAAAGCTCTCATTATATTAAGGGAAATGCGTTACGGCTGTTTGTTGGTGGATTTCAAACGGATTTACCCTTGCTTTGAATTCCCGATGGATTGTAGGAATGTCGCCATAAAACTATCCAAATGTTGTCCTTTTTCTTTCCGTAATTTATGCGCAACAGATTGATAAATATTACCAATATCTTGTGTGTTCTGTGCACTTGTTATCAATAATGTAAAATCATCTTCAACCGTTAGGAATGTATATAGTAGATCGCTACCACGTAAACTGGGTTTTTGTAATAGTTTCTTTAAAAAGTCCTCATATTTCGACATACGTACTTCAATGGCACTACCAGCTCTACAAATACAATAATCAATCAATCATAAAAGTAAAAGAAAAATGTGAAGAGATTACTTTCTGGACGGCAATGGTGAATCGCAAATTTCATTCTCACCATGGAATTCAACTAATTTCGCTTTTAAGGTGTAGAAATCTTGATCACGCCTCAATACAATCCAATGCCGTTTATTATTCTCATCATTATCTAAACAATCTAAACGTCTAACATCAATACAAAAATTGATAATTTTATTTGTGATTTGATACGATAAAATTGATATACGCCATGTACTCAAATCACGAAATATATTAACACATTCAGTTGGATGTATAATATCTTCAACTGTACCATTTTCAATTGTTTGTGGTTCAGTTGTTGGATATAATGAACCATCAATTGGTTGTACATTTCTAAGTACACCTTTGATTTTAACTAAACTATTACTGATTTTTGCTACAGTTCCTTGATTTGGTGGCGTTTCACAGTACTTCCGGCCCCTTTAAACAAACAATACACAATCAAAGTAGGTACCAGAAAAACAAACAAGAAACAGTTAGAATACAATAGGACCCACCTCCCTTTTCCCGGTGAACCCAAATTTATTAAAGCATTACTAGGAATTGATAGAAAAACGATTTTAGAAACATTTTGGATAGGAACACTAACTTACCGATTTACTGTAGATTTACTATAGTTTGCTGTAATCTTAGATCCGCAGATATGGTTGTAGAACTGGAAAGTTTTGCTTAATTAATCGAGACTGGTCTCAATAAAGGTAACGATGAATCGGAGCGATGACGTATTTTAAGTCTACTTATTGAGACTTTGGGGAAACTTATTATGTTTATTTCTTGTTAAAGAACCGATTCTACAATCACCCAAGATCCCGACAGTCTGGAGCGGGGATGGCCAACTTTTATATGTGAAAGATCTACTTTTGATTACGAAAATTGTGTCGAGATCGACTTGTTGTCGATTTGTTGAAGTTTGAAGCGTATATTGAGACATCAGACGTTGGCCAATAGCGCGCAAATAGAATGTACAAAAAAAAAACGGGGAACCAGCCAGTGAAACGATTGTAGAACTTTTCCCGCTCTGACTGCCTAGTTTCGTATTCGATTCACCAATTGGTCTTCATTCAGTGCTTAGAGTCTTAGGGAGCATCCATAAACTACGTGGCTTGGTTAAGACTGGGGTGGAATTAGTTGAAAAGCTATGCTAAGGTACGTGAAGTAGGGGGGCGATGGAATCCAGCTACTTAATTTTCCTTATGTTTTTTTTTGCGGCACAATAAAAATTTCCATATTAAGTTGCTATGTATGGATTTATATTTTCAAACAATTGATTTAATTAAACATGTATTTTCTGTTAATAACAGAAAATACAAGTTTTCGGGATTTGATAATGAAAAAACTACGTTCCACCT
Organism: Epicauta chinensis; assembly: GCA_021725515.1. NCBI lineage: Eukaryota > Metazoa > Arthropoda > Insecta > Coleoptera > Meloidae > Epicauta > Epicauta chinensis. The sequence goes on from JAEDXX010000036.1 coordinate 698,240, forward strand.
GAGAGACGACTACGTTAGGGTATATGGAGGGAGGGAGAGGTTTTAAAGATCCTAAAATTGAACCACGTAGTTTGTGAACGCTTCCTAATGACAAAACTACGTTCCATCTGAGGGGGGTCCTAGTAGCGGCTACGTTAGGCTACATGGAGGGAGGGAGGGGTTTTAAACACAGGTAGATACTAATAAACAGAAGCTACCACATGCCAGCTGAATTATATGGAGATATCGCGAGCAATCAACCAAAAATGGCTTGGCGATCGACTTGTTGGCCTAGAGTAAGACTCGGCCCTTTGATTAATCCTCTACTGGATACTTCTATGTTGTTGGGCACGCTGAGAGCATTTTTCATTTTACTTTCCTCTTTAGAGTTGAGAAGTTTGCCCTTTGTTTGAAGTCAAGGTAATTTAGAAGCGTTTGCTGCAAAGTTTTTAGTTGTTTGCTTTTTTCTGGAGTGGCAAAAACCTGTGTTGCATCTTCAGCAAGTAGATTGCTACGATTCATCGTTACATCTTCGATTCGCTTACCTCATTGCTGTGGAAAAACGATGACAACCAGTTACTTTCCAACACGTCTAAAACGTAATCGTAGGCTTGATAGAAAGCTTTTGATGTGCGTAATTTAGCGACCCCATAAACACCATCTTTAATCAAACTATAAACACCGTCAATAATCTCATCGGAACAACCGATAAAATTAAAACTCTCCTTATTTAAGTATTCCTTATATAAAGTAATAGCTTCTGAATGTAATTCTTCCAATTGCTTCTTACTCAGATCAGGTGTTAAGAGTTTATTATTAAACTCCTCTACAATTTGATAAAATTATATCGAAATATTTACAACATAACAAAAATTACCCATATCTAAACAGAATTGTAGTAAATGGACATGCTCCTCTTTAATTAAAAACTGCATAAATGCATAGAATAAATCCGTATTTTTACGTATCGTATTCAAATCGATGGCAAACGATGATTTTTGATTATTTACAACAAAACTCGACAGAAATTCAACATGTTCCTGACATTTCTGTAACCGTGCCTGTCGCTTCTTCGTTCGATTATAATTCGCAGCTAATATAATCAACGAATTGATAATATTTGGATCGGCTAATACATCCATTAATGGCAATAATACCCAGCCGGATACAATTTCACGTATTAAAATCGTCGAATTTTTACATAATAAATATTTCTCTGGTAGAACATTCGGTAGAATTGATGTTGACAGATTTTGTAAATATTGCAATTCATTTTTACGATTCGTTGACGCAAAATGTAGCCGACCACCTAAATATTCTATAATTACATCATTGAAACGTGTATTTTTTAATTTCAAGATTTGTTGCATATATAAATAATCATCGATGTGTTTGATAACACACGGTAATAATTTCTTTGATATAATCCGACTGTGATCTAATTCTAGGAAACGTTTAATAATAACAAGGCTAGCATAACGTAAACAATAACGTAATTCGTTTAGAAAATCCATATCTTCGGTAAATTGACTATACCAAGACGAGATGAAATTCTCTAAAATCTTATTATAGAACTGTTCAATAGCATCATTTAGATCCTTCTGGATCGATAGACTCTTATATAAGCCGTTGAATTTCGATTGTTGGTGACGTTTACACGATAGGTCATCGCAAATACTGCACGAACTACGAAGAGTTTTCCGAATTGTCGTGGGACCATAACAGAAACCAATAATGCCTTGGAGATATAAACAAGCATAATGTTGATATTTAATGAAGCACCAGCATACTATATAACCCAATATATAACTTGAATAGATAATTAAGCCAGATATAGGGCTGAAAAATGCTTTTTTCGTACAATCGAATCAAACTTGACAACTATTCTAACCTTAAAAATACTGCTAGGAATATTGCGAAAACTGTTACACATATAGCTGATAATCGTACATATTTATCATTCATAACTAGTGTGAAAATATCGATAAACTCTTTATAAATCATTATTTATTTGATTTTAATTAATAATAACTCATTTTGTTTACATTATATTGACGTCTGAATGACAGCTGTCAAACTATGATCAAACAGGTACCTGTATTAAGAACAAGCATATAAATTGACAAAAACACGAAATCGCACATTTTATTTGACTTTATTCGAATGAATAAGTAATCAATAAATTATTTGTAATTATTTAAACAATAATTTTATATAATTGTATATTGTCCATTGCGCCATCTACCAATTACTTTAAGTAGTACTGTATAATTGCATATATAATTGACAGATGGCGCCACTTCTGCACTTATCAGTGGATGCCCCACTAATCTTCTCATCACTTCTCATCAGTAGCTTTTCGCTGATCAATCGCGACCGCTTCAATTTGATTGAAATTTTTGAATTTCTGATAATTCCACAATGACCGCTTCCACTGATGTTTATTACAATTGTGTCTTATCGCTTGTTAAACAAGCCGGACAGGTATATTTTTTTAACCTTCATGATAAGCCTTTACAATTATTTTTTTTGTAGTTGATTCTTGAGAAAATCACAAATCGCAATAAGAACGTAATGATGAAAAGTAGCAACATCGATTTTGTTACAGAAACTGATCAACAAGTTGAAAAATTTTTAATAGAGAATTTAAAAAAATCCTTTCCTAATCATGAATTTATCGGTGAAGAATCAGTGGCCGATGGTGCTAAATGTAATCTAACAAATTCACCAACATGGATCATTGATCCAATTGATGGTACAATGAATTTCGTACATGGTTTACCACATTCGTGCATCTCAATTGCATTATTTATCAATCAACAACCAGAAATCGGCATTATTTATAATCCAATGTTGGATCAATTATTTACAGCCAAACATGGTTGTGGTGCTTATTTGAATGATAAACAAATCCATGTTAGTGACCAAAAACAATTAAGCGATGCATTAATTATGATGGAATTTGGTACGAGTCGCGATTTAGAAAAACAAAAAGTTGTTACGGCGAATCAACAAATGCTAATGAAACAAGCACATGGGTAAGGTTCACTATTAATTCCTATGATTATCATTTGAAGGTCATATATAATTACTGATAACATCAAAGGTAGATAAATAAACAGTAATTATTGTTGGAATATTGCAATAATTCTAGATTACGTGCATTGGGATCGGCAGCACTCGATATAGCAATGGTGGCATTAGGTGGTGCTGATGCTTATTTCGAATTCGGCATACATATATGGGATATAGCAGCTGGTGTACTTATTGCAAAGGAGGCCGGTGGTGTCTTTATGGATCCATCAGGTGGGCCTGTTGATTATCTATCAAGACGCATCCTGATTGCCAGTTCGCAACAATTAGCTGAACAATTATCGAAAGTATTAGTTCAGTTCTATCCAACACCGAGAGATTAAGTATTAATGCAATTGTTTTAAAATGAGATAGAATCGAATACTGACCAAAGATACTTAACTGTTGTCACTTGTATAGTTTTATTTATTTATCCTTACAGTGTCCTTTCAGGTGTTATACGCAGTCAGGATTTTCAAAAAATCATTTTTTTAAACTATTCTCGAAGTTACACGCTCCGAATTATGTGTAACGTGATTTTAGAACTTTAAACGTGTTTTTTCCAAAACTATGTTTCCAAAGCTGCAATATTTCTCGGCTACGACTGGATGGATCAATCTCAAATTTTTATGCAAGCTTAATAAGTATATATTCTAGACATTGATCGAAGATTTTTTTCTATTCAACATATAATTTACCTTTTACAAATAATTGAACATTTTTGGTTTGACAAAATCGTCATTTTGTTAAAAATTCTAAATCCTAAATGCGTCATTAGTTTCTTTTCATTTCTGACGAGTCGTTCCCGAGATATCGTGATCATCGCAGAACGGTTTCTTTTAATAGGGCTGCAGGAAATGGAGTATAGCAGCAGAGGCGGCGCTACAGGGGAGTTAGGGTGGGCAAGTATCCCCCGTAAAAATTAGTTTTGCTCCTGCTTTATTGTTTTTCTATTTACTGAGATAGAAGATATATTTCAAGCTTCTAGACTAGAATAATCCCTTAATTTTGCGGTAACAGTCTACATTCTGACGAGAAAGACATTGAGAAAAATTATGTAAAATATTGATTCTTGATGTTTGAATTATATTGCTTGTAAATCTATTGCTCCACATTTGCCCCCCTGCAAAACCCAAAATTCAGTTAAACCTTGCCACAATATACATACCAATTTCTACATTAATGGACTAAAACAAATACCCAAAAATTCTTGACTGCTGATTAGTATTCAGGGTCAGTTGTATAGATCAGAATGACAAAGTTGTTGGAAATTATAAAAGCTAGAGTTGGATTTTCAAGCCCCATACAATTGTTCAATGAAGTTAATGATGTTACCAAACATATAAATACAAAAATAGTTGTAATTGAGGACCTTAAAAAATGAAAAGGAGTTAAAATTCTCAATTCCAAAAGGTATTGAAATTTCGGTGATTAAAACGGGTCGATTTCTCCAAAATAACACAAAATTATTGAGACTCTGGTGGTTACACCACAACCATAATTTTCGAGATTCCTATACAAACATAAAGGTCAATTTGTGCAAGGACAGACACTTAAGTAAGTAGCTAAATTTGCATTGCACTTGCATTGTGTAAACGTTTCATTTAGTACTAAAGCACTCAAGCACTGTCTTTAGTACTAAATCAAACGTTTACACAATGCAAGTGACTAAATTTAGTTACTTGCTTTTGTTACTGTCCTCGTGTAAATTCACCTTAAGAGAAACACTCACTTTGTCTGGAATGCCAATTTGACAGAAAGTGCAGATTTAAATATCGAAAACCGTATTTATGTTCTTCAAACACAAAAACAGGATTTTTTATAGAGCCTACAATTGTAAAATTATCAAAAACGATTGAAGTCTGTTGGATACCAGCACGGACACACCTCCAGTTCACCACTGGTTCTATTACTTACCAAACTCGTGCTCTTCATTAAAATTTAAGAGCTAACTTGTTACCACTATAATTCAAAGAAAAAATACAGTTAGTAAAAGTGTTTATAATATTGTTTGATTTAAACCAAGAACCTTTACCAAGAGATCCTTAAGCAATCATATTTTTATTGGTATCGAAACCATTCCGTGTTATTTTTCAAAATTTCTCCAGTGATGCTGAAAAAATGAAAATAAGACTTAGAACGATTGTACTTGAAAATTTTTTAAAAGTTTTTTAGGTTGTATTTATACAGAAAAAAAAATATGTTAAAAAATATTAGCGGCAATTCGTTGTAGTTTTCAAGTACCTTAGAGTAAAGTATCATCAGTAACCGCCTAATCCATTATTCTTTTATTATAAATCCCCGCAACTCAGTCTGTAACAAAAATATTCGTATAATAAACAAATAAATCAATTGAGATGATTAATGTTTTCAAAAAATAACGAAATACAATTTAGAGATTTATTAAATTAAAATTATTCACATGACCTATTTTTGCTCCAATGTATTTGTTTTCTTGTTTTTTTTCGCCTGTTTTGTTTTGTTTTACACTATATCTCTGACAGAAGATGATTTGCAAAATATACATCCACACAATTACAAAATTTACACAATTTAATCAAATTAAATAATTATTACTATTGTTTAAAATGTTTGCCCCTGTTTTTTTTTTGTTTTATTTGTTTGTATATGTTTACCTCACTCTCGATCTTCATCATTTTCAAATTTTATCTTGTATAAACGGATGTGTTAGTGCATTATTCAAACTAATGCGTTTCGCTGGATCAATCGTTAATGCCTTCTCTAACATATCCTTCAATTGAGTGACTTTTTTCAATTGATCAGAAGGTAGAGCTTGACCAGCTACTAATTCAGCTTGTAGATCACGTGTCGCCTTCACCATAGAAATAACAACGATCTTTTCCTAGACATTAAAAAAAAAACAAATAACAAAAATAATTTTATACGCAAATAAAAACACTTACCCGTTCTGTGACTTTATCAATTTCATGATAGAGAAAATTACAATTTGCATCGAAATGTTGTTCACGAAATGCACCTTTACGTATAACTTTATTTGGGAATTTACCTTTAACATCCATAAAGAATTTCAACATTTGATTATTCGATTTACCAGAAAATAATATACGTCCCGTATATAATTCATAGATTGTACATGCTGCTGACCACATATCAATACCATGATCGTATGGTATACCTAAGATGATTTCTGGTGCACGATAGAAACGTGATACTAAATATGGTGTTATTTCATTATCATTGATATAGGATGCTGAACCAAAATCACATAATTTCAATACTAACTTACTCTCATTTACCAATATGTTATCGGGTTTTATATCTATAAATAATGGAAATTATTATTAGAAAAACAATTGATAATTGTTAAAGATTGTAGCACAGAGCCAGAAAGTAATAATGTACAGGATGAACAATATTAACTGTGAAAATTGTAAATATACAGGGTTTCTTTAGATAGTAAAAGTTCCCATGTGGCTACTTTGGAAACATGACAGAATGGTAGTATATTTTGAAGACCATGCAATGATGCGAAAGAACTTTTTGGTTTGAAGAATTTGATACTTTAGGTCCACAAATATTCGTAATAGAAGCAAGATAAGGTTTTGTCCTGAATGGGCGAGTGGTTTTTGAAAGCTACTCATAAGTAACTTATGAAAAATGTATAAAATTTGTAAGTGCCTTTTTTTCCACAAATATTAATTCTATGATCACTCTGAAACAGTCCGGACGATATTTCACAAAAAAGGATGCAATATTAATGCTTGAAGATAGTTGCACAGTTAATCATAAGATCAACTAACAAATAAGCTAATTATCTATAAGAATACTTCTTATTGGAAACAGCGCTATCATAAAGTTATGTAGAATGTATCGACCCTATTTTGAATTCCTGTCCAGCCTTTACAAGCATTGGTGGCCCTAGTACCACTAGATTAGGTCCAGGACACCAGAAGATAGTTAAATTCACCTTATTATGGATTTCTCTAGCTCAAAGATTTATTATTAAGATTGAGTGATGCAAAGTTAAAGGATGATACAATTAAATTCGAAGGAAAGAGATAGCTTTGATCGGTGTCTCTCGAAATTTTCTCGGCAATGAGAACCGTTTCACTTACAAATCTATATACTTTTTGTTCATTTGCGTTTAGATTTTTCTCTTAAAAAGCACACACAACGATGAAATTGTAAGAAATATAAAATAATCTTGTTGATTCTAGATACATAAAATCAGTTTTTTTATAATAATATGATCTGTTACTTGTTTTAACTCGATTTTTATAATTAACACATGAAAATTAAACAACAAGAAAAATCTTTAAATGAAATCAAAAAAGTTTCTTGATTTGTTTCCCAATGTTATTAAAAAAATAAATCTATGTCAATACCACTCCACACTGTTTATTATGCAACATTAAAAGGGGTAGTATTTGGGAACTTGGACAGGATATAAAAATAAAAAAATTATAAATATAACTTGATAATATGACTGAAAGAATACACAACAATGTTTAAAAGTAGGTATATGTCACCATCACAGCTACCGTCAAATCGCCTTCGCCGCCCCCAATTAGCTACGTTTAAGTATTTTACATTCTTTAAGTCATATATGGTCATATTAGTTATACGAAATCATATTTATTCATTTTTTGTCTTTTACATAGTATGCCCCAAGTCCGCAAATACTACCATCTTTATTTCTATTTATTATATATGACGTTTCGGTCAGTATCTATCTCCAACCGTTATCAAATACAACATTTTGTGTTGTATATAATAAATAGAAATCAAGATAATGAAAGTCCAAAATTATTTTAATCAAGAATCAACTGTATCTAAGACCTTTAAACAAACCAAATATTTTTCTTCTGATTTCAAAATTTACTACCATCTTGACATTTTTCCCAACTACCTATGGGGACACTTGCCAAAGGAAACCTAGACATTGTATAGTAGTAGAATTTTTACAAATATACTAGAATTTTTTTTTAAAATAGTACAAAGCCATAAAACTATTGCCGATTCATTTCTACACATTGAAGGAACCTATATGGGAATTTCGCCCAACCTCTCTGGTTTCTTTCTCTTTTTTTCACATTACAATATTGAAATTGTGAGATGGTCAACTTTACCAGTTGTCATACCCTTTGCAAAATCGAATCGAAACAATGAAAGTAAACATTTTTCAAAAATAACAGTGAAATAAATAATTTCACTGTAAAGTATATAGAAAATTTTAATTGTTACTTATTACAAAATTGTTTGAAATCTTCTGTAATTCATTTTCTACTAATTGTAAGTTCTAAGAAGGTAGTCAAAAAATAAATGCGTTCGAGAACCACTGGTTTGCTTTTAAAAGTATCCCACTTACGACCCAAACATGTGGATTGTGTTCTCTCACTTTAATCATAAGACTCTATTGAACAGAAGAGGAAACATAACACAAAACGTGTATTTGGAATCGATTTTATGAGGGAGTAATTATGTTTCTCTTGCACTTTACAATACTGTACTATTTTTAAAAAAATTCTAGTATATTAAAGTCCAGCCTGTGCAATGAAGAAGCTATCAATTATGCAGGAATTGGAAAAAGCCTTCCTATAGAACCAGATAAAAAGTTCTTATTCAATCAAATCTCACAAAAAAAAAATTAATTATTTGAAAAATGTGAATTACCTGCATGTAAAATTCCAGTTTTCTTCAATAATTTCAGTGCCAACAACAATTGTTGCGTATAACTCCTCACAGCTTTTATATGTAGACCAACATCCTTACCATACTTCTTCAAAACTTCACGCAAATTCATTGCCAACGGTTCAAATACCATACATAAGTGTTGCTTATGGAAAAAATGCCGTATCAATCGTAGACAGTGCAATTTATCTTCTGGATCTGTATCGTTTAGTTTTTTCAAAATTTCCAATTCTTTTAAGCCAGTTTTATGCCTATATTAAACAATAACAACAAATAAACGATTGAAATTAAATAAAAACATAATAAAACAATACTAACATAATTTCATTATTTCGAATAATTTTAACAGCAACATCCATATTAGCTCTAGCTTGATCTCTAGCACGTACAACATTACTAAATACACCTTGTCCAGTATAACCGTATACCATATATCTAGAATCGAGAATTTCCCCAATACGTACACGATAATAACCCTCAGCATCATCCCAATTATCCGTTAATGCCGGATTCTCGATACAGGTACCTTTCTTATTTAAAGCATTAGGTGACTGAAATCAAACAAAGCCATCAAAAAAATTAAAATAATGAAACAAATCCAAAATTAATTACATTAGTATCTTCTTTGAAGATATCTTGTTCGGCGAACATATCCCAATTTTGTTTCTTAATTTTAATCTCTTTATTGTCTTTATCTTTATCCTTATCTTTATCATCGGTGACTTTAACTTTCATATTCGGTAAGAGTGGTGGTGTTAACGATTCTTCAATTTCTTGTTTCTCATCGATTTGATTGTTTGAATGTGGCGATAATTCATTATCATCTTTTATACTTTGTTCATCATTTTTTGGTGATCCAGGTGCTGAGATATTTGTATTCGAATCTTCACTAACTGCACCCAATCTCTACAGATAATTTACTATTAATAAATCATAGTTAATTCAATAAAACTTACCTTTAATAATTCTTCTCTTTGTTTGCGACGTCTTTCAATAATCTTCTGTTCATCTTCTTCATCATCGAGATTAATATCAAGATTAATCTCACTATCACTACTATCGCCACGTTTCATACCTTCACTCAATGAATCCTTATATTTATCGAGTTTTTCGATTTTATTTGTTTTATGATAACGTTCTTTCAAACGATTCCGATCACGTTCATCTTTATATCGATCTTTACCCGATTTTGTTGTATAACTATCATATTTCATATTCTCTCTATTATTAATATAACGATCCCTTGAACGATATCTCTCTCTAGAACGTCGCTCTTTATCATATCTTGATTTATAATCGCGTTCATGTAATCGTGATCGTGATCTTGATCGTCTCTCTAACGATCTTCGACTATGATGCTGTTGTTGTTGTTGTTGATGATGATGATGATGATGGTGGTGATGTTGATTATGGACACGATAATCATCACGACTTCTTCTATCAATATCTCGACTATATCTATCGTGATCACGATGATTCTTCTCTTTATTATAACTGTTATCTTTATGGCTACGTTCGCGACTTTTACGTTTACTTTCATGTCGTTCATAATCGTTACGTTTCTCGATAACAACACGCCGTTCTCGACTGTGTGATTTGCGTAGTTTCTTCATTGGTACATCACCATCATTACTTGAATCATCCAATAAGATCACTTCATCATCGATCTTCTTATCTTTATTATTCTTCTTATCAATATTATCGTGATGATTTATAATAATTGGTGTTTGTATGGTGATTGTGGCTGATGTTTCCAATTCGGCTTTGGCAATTTCAGCTTGTAATAGTTCTTTCTGTTTCATCAATTCTTCTAAATCCATATCATTCTCGATAACATTCATATCAATAGCATCACTATCACATTCAGTTTCGGCAACACCATCATCACTTTCCGATGATATCACTTCTAATGAATGTGTTGTTGATGTTGGTTTTGTTGTTGTTAATCCAGTTGATACATAATTAACAACTTCATCAATGTCGGTTTTAATCGTTTCATTACTTTTGCCTGTCCCTGATAAAGATTTACCATTAATACTGTGATTAACATTGTTTTTACATACTGTTGTTGTAATTGTGGCGGTTGTTACAGGTGATTTTGGTGATAATTCCGGTGTATAGCATTCGTTTTTGTCACTTTTCGTTGTTGATAAGCGATCCTCTGACACATCCCGCTGTTTATGTTTATGCTTTTTATGTTTCTTATGTTTTTTCGATGACGATGATGATTTCTCTAATAATTTATCAACTGAATGCTTTTTATGTTTGCTTTTATGTTCCTTTTTATGTTTACGTTGTTTATTTGATGGACTTTTCGAATGTGTATCCATTACGCTTTCAGGACTGAAATTTGTGAGGTTAGGTCTCAAATAAAACGCTACACTTACGTTCATAAAATCAATATACAATACTTACGTTGAATCCATTCGATATTAATTAATCAATACGTTCAAATCTAATCGATATTTATTGTTTTATTAATTAATTAACGGACAAAATTGGTAAATTTCGGAATATCAATGTAACTATAGTTACATAGGCTCGAATGGAGCGACCTCAATTGACCGCTACTAGAACTAATCGAATAGTGGCGCTAAATTTAAATTTCTACCACTGTAAGACAAAACTGCAAGAAAATTATAAATATATTAATTTCTATGATAATTCTTATCAAATTTATTATTATTGATAGACTTACTACAATTTATTTGCTAATTATAGGCACAATTTTTATAATTAAAATAATTATTGTGGCTACGGTGACGCTAAACTGCGCCATCTGTGCAATGTTCGCTTGAACTCCCCAATTATAGCGCCAAATTTAAATTTAAACGGTACTCACAAAAATTTTAAAAAATGAACAAAATTGGTTATTTTATGGCAAATTCCGCTCCCCGCAAAGCCTATTTGTGTTTTCTATAAGATAAACACTAAACACTGCAATGGAGTCGAAGAAATTCGTGGAATTCTTAATCGGTCATGGTAAAAATAACGTTATTATTGTTGATTATTTTTCCTTCTTGAATTAATAAGCATATTGAATATAAAAATATAAAATGAGTGGGAGCACCCAGATTTGGTGGGAGAGTCCAGCATCGACTCTTGAATATTCTATTTCGACGCCGGGCGTCTGTTAGTTTGAACGAAGGCGGCATAAATCAAGATTTTTGTCCAATACAAAAAAAATCATCAGTCAACAGAATCATCACAATTTAGGTAAGAAACAATTAACCCTTAGAGTAACTCGAATTAATTCGTATTATCTTAAAAATAACGATAAATTCGGGGTAACTAGAACGAAAGCGGAAGTAGTCCTATTTCTCATTTTGGATGTTTCACAAATTAATCGAATTAAATAGTGAGATGATCCGGTTCGATTGTAATTAAAAATCGGGAATTTGATAGGTTTTTCGTACAAATAACCCGGGCCATGCCGTTTTCGCTAATAATAGTTATGTAGAACAAGCAACTGCCTTCTGGCCTATATTTAACCCAGAATTTAGGTTTTCAACTTGAAAATATGCAGTAAAGCAAAGAAAAACGAAGGTCAATAGTTACCAAATTATAAAGTTTTTGTTTTTTCTTCTATTCGTGCAAAACAAATAAACTGTACATTACAATTTGTTTATCATCATCAATGTTTAAATTTAATTTTCTGAGCCATTCATGACAACAATCTAAAATTGGAAATTTCGTAAAGACTTGACGAATTTGAATTAATCACGATTTATTTATTTGGTACCGGTACACAACACCTACCTGTTTGATTATAGTTTGCAAACAATTCCATTGATTACAAACGATTTTTCTAGGTAGAAATCATGTCGCAACGTACGCTCCTTAGCCGTCCTAGGACACGTGTCTACGATGCAAATTATAATATTGGTGAAAGCTATTATCGGCCAGCTTTGGACCGTTTAGATCGTAAATATTCAGGCCGACCATTATCACCGCCACGTCGCCAATCATCGTTACCTAAAGACCTCGTGGATCGCCATGAGCGCGCCTTCTTCGAAGACGACCTACCGACAGCACGTCGTCGAGCTGATAAAATCATCACTGAACCAACACTGTTCGATTCACGTGGTGGACGTGTTGCACAACGTGCAATTGATTTAGTTGAGAATGATTTCGATGAAGAGGTGCGCTTTTGGTCTTAGTTTATTTTTGATTGTTTGTGTTGTTTCTGTGTCTGTCTGTTAAGAGTTTTTTTATTGTTGTTATTGATTGATAGTCGATAGATTTTTTTGTTTTTTTCTTATATTAAAATTGTAGACAGCTTCAACTTTGAAACGGATCCGAGCTAATAAGAAAGTATCAGCTGTAGACGATGTTGATTTTGAAAGTACAGTCAATAATATAAATTCGCGACGTTTATTAGATCGTTCTGAGAAAATTCTAAAGAGTGTTGGATTAGATGAGAACGGCCGTAGGGCTTTAGATGATGATATAACAATCAAACGACGTTCTGTACGTATTGCGGCCACAAAAGAGACCGATGCTGGCGACTTGACCAGATGGACACCAATGGTACGCGAGGTGGCTGAAGATACAGGTGCTGTATTACGTGCCAAACAATCCAGAGATCGTTTATTAGATATCGAAGATGAGATGGCTGCGGTGGCTGAACGACAACAGGCTAGGGAACGTCGTGCGGCCAGATTCAAGGCATTAGTTGCTGAAAGTGCTGAAGAGACACAAGCCGCCCAATCGGCCATACAAGCCGTTCAAATCAAGGCTCGTCGATCACAGAAGACCATTGACGAATAGAGTATTTCTCATTTCAACAATGTACAAAACAATACTTTATAGTTTTCTTTTTCATATCGCATTTTCTTTGAAACCAAAAAAAAAACAATCAATACGCTGCTTTATTGTATATATAATTCTATAAATTATTAATAATAATAATGATAAAATCAAAAAATTGGACTCATTTTTTACACCTAGTTAGTAGATAATGTTAGAACAAGCTTGTTAAGGTAAGAAAATCGGAAATTTTGGCAACTATCGAACCATTGTGACGCCATCAATTTTTTTTCGTATAAAGTCTTGGAAAAATGCCAGATTTTCAGTTACAATTATGATTGAACGTTTATACACCAGATGGGCTATCAGTTTGGTTGATTTCCATCTGGAAATATCACTGAAAATAAATCAAAAACGATACAAACTATCAGAGCCGCACCGAGGCTAAATCGCGCCCCGGGGCCAACAAGAGTTCCTTTCTGCTATCTTTTCAATAATATTCTTCATATTTAAATGATTCTGCGCCCTTCTAGAAACGGCGTCCAGACCAGATACCCCTGTGGCCCCCCTCTCGGACCGGCACTGCAAACTATCATTAATCGTTAATTGTAGATTTGGCGCAATTATTTGACGAAAATAACTGGAAACAGGCCAAATACAATTAACTTGAGTATTCCGCAATTAAATTTCAATTAATTCCCAAACGATGCAAGTGATAATTGAACTTTTAGCCAATTAATCTGGTGTGTTGATGTTTCCAGTAGCATTCAGAGATGGATTTAGATTGGCTTCAGGGTTGTGGTGCGAATGGAGCGCTTTCAGGATCATTGACTAAAAATTAATTTGGCACCCACCGTAAAATTCATGGCCTATTCCAATTCGGACTAATTGCCTACCAGCCGAACATTGACAAATTAGCAGAAATTATTATTAAATAAAACATTGGCAACAATATATCTTGATAGTCGTGTGTCTTTGTTGGAAAAACTCGAAACGCACACAAATACAAAATCTTGGCCTTCATACAAAAATTATTAAGTAATCGATTTTTATAATTTTTTCGTGTTGTAGCCACTGTCCTGCTGATAGAAAACTATGCAATGTAATCTTATAAAAATAGCAAATAAAAGTCTTTATTTTCTTTTACAATATGATAATGCCAACTACATACCTATTTATGTACAGATTGCCGTGAACAAAATAACATTTATACTTGCCAAAAGTAAATCAAGCTGCCAATTGGTATCAATTAATAGATCCATTGACATTAAGATCGGTATTAAGGTTGATAGCTGATGATTGTTTCCAACTGTTTATACAGTTCACACACGACGGAAGCAATATCGGAGAGCCGAACAAACAAACAACGAAATTATCGTTGAAATTGAAGAAATCAAGAACGAATGCAGATCCATTAACTTGAAGTGGCGGTGTACAATTTTTTTCGCGAGAAAACGAAGAAGTTTTGTGATTGGCACACAGTGTAGGTTGGCGGGGAGTTTTCACTCTAATCGTTCGTTTTTAAACTCACCATTTATCTCTACACATTAGTCTCTTGTTGTCTCTTGATTAACAAACAGTGAGTTTCTATATTGTTTAGTATTATTATTATTATTATAAAAATATCCGCGGATTTTCGTTTGATCTTTTGATTTTGTTTTGATAATAGAGATGGCCGATGAACCTGCTGGTGATTGGTTCGCTGATGCTGGCGAAGATCTACCACCCCCTGTAGAGGAGAAGAAATTGATCAAAAAGAAGAAATCTAAGAAGGATAAGGAAGGCGGCGATACTGAGGGTGGTGAAGAAGGCGGCGAAGGTAAAGAGAAGAAGGAAAAGAAGGAAAAGAAGGAGAAAAAAGAGAAGAAAGAGAAGAAGGAAAAGGGCGAAGAACAGGAGAAGCCTCCAGCTGAAGATGAATATCTTGATCCGGATAAAATGCTACTGTTTAAACACTGGATTAGGTTGGTAGTTTTGTTAATTGAAAATATTCGAACAAATTTATGAAATTCCGTTAATTCTCGAAAATTTGATAGAAAAAAAAATTATTGGCGACCTGTTGTGTGGCTTATTTTTGCTTGACATATGATTATAAATTATTTTTTTTTTGCCGAAACAATGCAATTTCGTATTGGCTGATTACAATAGATGTAGGCCAAAAAACAATCACAAAAATAACTCGAACAACTCAATTAACGTGAAGATTTTTCGGATTTTCTCGTGGCCACATAATAATGAATCATCCCTGCAACATTTGCAAGATTCGTTAACTGAAAACTATTTTTAAATAATGTCTTTATTGTTGTTTTTTCGTAGGCCAAAATTCCTACACTACAAATATTTGTACGATTATCGACAGAATTATTACGATGATGTGTTGGATTATTTGGATAAACGGCAAAAGGGCATCCGCCGCGATATACCAGTACCACAGACATGGGCTGAACGTGCATTAAGAACGTACAATAGTAAAATTAATCGAATTGAGAGCTTCCGTCAGAAAGTTGAAGACACGAAATTAGTTACAAAGACAAAATTGAGTGGTTCATTCCACTTGTACCATTCGAAGAATTACATTAATAGACGTTATTCATCGATTTTGTTATAAATTCTGTTATTTGGCGATTAGTGTAAATTCATTAACGTTATTGTTTTGGCGAGATAATAAACCAAATTGTAAACTATACTGTTTTATTATTGATTACCGAGAAGCTCCTGTATTCTAATCAGAACAACTGCGCCAGATTTGTCGAACAATACGACTTTTCAAACTTGTCGATAGCGACGGGAACTGTTGATATTTTCAATATTTGCTGAAGGAATATTTAAAAAAAAGTACTGATTTACTTGCCAAAAACAAAACGCGAAAATGGGTCAAAAAACGGAGTTCTAAACTTATTTCCCTCTCAATAGAATTAGCAAAAATGGTGAATGCGCCCGGTCTGTATCCGAAAAGCCAACCTCTGATGGAAGAAGCTGGAACGAGAAAACTATAAGGCGGCGTCCACAAGTTACGTGAGGCGTTTTTGACGATTTTCTGACCCCCTCCACCCCCTGGTGAGATGTGGTGAGATTTACCCCCCTCCTACTCCCCGATCTTAATCTCACATGGGATCTTTCAAAATTACTATTTTCTATTTAATACTAGTTAAGAGTTCAGACTAGTATTTAAGATTGCTTAATCAAAAAATACTTAAATGCTTAAATTAACCCTTTGCGTTCGCCGCTGTTACTCGACTCGTACGCTACAACGTCCGTTGAGTCTCGCGTTTGGCCGTTCTACGGCGCCTAAACAATCGAAGGGCTACTGTGTTGCTGTGCGGCCTTCGGATAACGACGATAAATATTATTATTATTCAGTCAAGAGACATGTTTTACTTTGATTTAACCCAATTTTCTAACAATTTTATAGTGTTTCTTGCAGGGAAATAAATTACATGATATTTGCAAAGACTCCCTCGTGAGATTCGACTGGATCCCCTCCCCCCATAAACACCTCATGTAATTTATGGACGCTCCCCAAGAGAATCCCCAAACGCGACAATACGGGCGCTAGCGTTTACGTCGGTATTTTGAAATCAAAATTTTTGGCGGTGGCGAGTTCTCATTGCTATTAATTAGATGTTTTCCTTATGCCATCACTGTATGAATGTGATTTTAACTTTAAACATCTCCTGATGCTCCCCTTTTTATCGTTTTTCGCTTCTTTGTACTTCATTCTTGTGGCACTTTATGTAAACACAAATATAGAGAAAATTTTACCTTTTATTGTGTGCCTTATTTATTCTCCTCTTCATAAGTCAAAATTTAAGAGAAGGAAATGATGGTATTTTCTCTTATATGTCCAGAATAAATGCCATATATTTTGGAGGCTCGCAATGCCAGTAGAGTCTGGTATTGCATAAACCGCCGGCTCCGTTGCAAAAGCGAGCGGCTAGAGTTGATCCGCCGTTCGTCCAAACCATCCTCTTATATTTGCCTCGTCGCGGTAGCCGCACACCTGGTATGTGAATGTGCGGTGAGCTAAAGACAGAGTGGGTGCACCACGGACCTCAACTGGCCTATTAGGTAAGCCTCCGTTCGACCAGAGTGCTGGAGGAAGCTTGCTCTAGAGAAGACCGAGACGGTAGTACTAGTTGGCAGAAGAAAACGTGTTACCCTGAATATTGAGATCTGTGATAATAAAATAACTGATTGTAATAAACTAAACTATCTGGGTATCATTTTTGACTGCAATTCAAAAATGGTAGAACACATTAAATACCTACGCGATAAATCATTAAACGTTACAAAATCGCTTTGCAGATTAATGCAAAATACAAGAGGCCCTGTAAGCAGTAAAAGAATGCTGCTGGCATCAGTTGTTTACTCTATGGCGCTCCGATATGGTCGGACGCCTTGAGCATGGTAACGTATCGGAAGATACTAGATGCCATACAAAGGAGATTATTGAAAAAAGTATGCTGTGCATATCGCACAGTTTCAACAGAGGCACTCCTGGTTATATCAGGAACCCCGCCGATTGATTTACTACAATAAGGACAGGGACGAAAAGGAAATTAGTAACAAACTTGTCGACCAATGGCAGGAGAGATGGAGTGATACACTGAATAAGGCACAGTGGACAAAGAGGCTTATCCCGAATATCAGGAGGTGCTTAGACCGCAAACGTGGCGAAATAAACTATCAGTTAGCACAAGTCTTGACAGGTCATGGAAGTTTCTCTAAATTTCTCTATAAAATAGGCAAATTTGAGACTGATATTTGTTCGTACTGTAATAGTGGATTAGTTGATGATGCAGAAACACTATATTTGTCTGCTAGAAATGGTCGACTCAGAGGACAATAGTTAACGATAAAATTGGAGTGAGAATAGACCCAGAAAATAGATCAAATGATTAGTAAACCCGAAAATTGTGAAATTATATCGGCATTTATCGTAAAACTGATTAACGAAAAGGACATCTGAATAGAAAGGAAGCCTCCCAATCCCCGAAGTAATGCATAAGCAGTTTCAGGGATTGGGAAAGGCAGATAATGGAGAGGTTTTAGTTGGTTTGGGGGCTCCTTGAGGGTCCTCGAGTCCAACACTCCCACGGGCGGACGTAACCATGGCGTGCGTAATAGCATTTCCCCTCTACAGAAAAAAGTGCTGGAGGAGTTTGCAGCTCCAAAGGGAATCGGTAGTCGGACTTGAACGTCAAAGACGACGCTGCTGATCAGGCAGATCTCCTGATACCTCGCCCATGGGGGCCGTGTGGATTACGTCGAAAGGCAGGTGCTGCACTTAAAGTCAACGGATTAAGGTTGTATAATTTGGAAGCTATTATTAAATAGTCGGCTTTCCAGTGGCCAAAAGGATAGTCATGAAATAATACGATTAGGTTTTGATTAATGCATCAGCAAATTTTATTTTTATATTACATGTAAGACAAGTAGGTATTCTTTTTTCAATTTGATAATAATCGAAACACAACTCACGCAAATTTCAGGAAGATCAAGACAAATTTCTTCGCGTTTTTCTTTTTAATTGTTAATTTATAGAATGTGCTTGCACAAAAAACACATTGATTTCTGTTTGTGCGACGGCCCTATAGGACGGACCGTTGTACAAAACCCCTTCTCTTCTTTCGCTCTCTCTTTTTCTGTCGTTTACAGTTCGATCAAACGCGCACGTATATATATTCGTTTAATTGTTGTTATTAAATTTTAAAAGACGACTAGAACTATTGCAAAATTCTTTGTTGTTATTCAAATATGATTAGGCCTCGTATTTATGAATGTTTTCTTCTATGATATCTATCGTTCATTAAATTTGAATTTTAATGATATTTCGAACACATCCAATCTCCGAAAAAACAAAAAAAACAACGAAATAAAGTATTGAAGAAAGAACAAGTGCAGAACAATTTCTTGGTTTGTTGATTATAGACTATTTTTTAATTATTTTTTTAAAAGAGAACCGAGATTTGTAAATAATGCAGCAAAGTGATCAGTGACGCGAATAACGTGATTTCTAAGGTATAAGTAACGATTATTATAATCGTTCCTGCAAATCACGTGATTCGGCACTGGATTAAGCACCAATTACCATCAAGAAATAACACTTTTTGTTTTGGAAACATTACAATAAAATATACCATCTACATTTAACATTTTTTTTTGTATGTTTTGTTACTTTTCTTCAATCACATAAAAACTTTGAAAACGGTAACATTTAATTGATAATTCTCGATAGCAATGATAAATATTTTTATCTATAGTAGAGTAGTTGAGATATTTGAACTTACAATAGGATAAGTAGGCTTTGTCGTAATTATTCTTACAATTATTTTGAAGATGAGATTAATTTGCTTTTAAATTAATTGGAAAAAAATGTTTTAGAAAAAAAATCTTATGCGAGGATGAGCATAACAATCCGCAGTCTAATTTTGTTTTTTTTGTGTTGTAATAAATACGATTTTTCGTCAAAATACTACAGATTTTCACTAGAAATAACTGGGATGTTAAGGTTTAGATACGGTCAAACCTCGCGTCGGTCTTCACACACATAAAGGAAAAATTAAAATTTACAAAAAAAAAATGTAACTACACAACACAAATGAAAATCTTCTAAAAACGTCTCTAATCGTCACGAATTCGCTCACTAAAAGCGTATTCTAGTTTTAAAAAAAATTAAAATAAGTTCAAAATAAATTAATAAAAATAATAATTATTATAGTTACAATATTAATAATAATAATAATAATAATAGTAATAATATCCGAACCGCTACTGAGCTTGCGGATCGCATTGTAGAAGTCTGACAATCGATGGATCACTTTTAGCGCCTTCAATGAATTCTTCCAAACTCAATTTACCATCTTTATTGCGATCCATTTGCCGGAAGATTTTGTCAGTACGTTTCTCTGGCGTACTCTCATCTTCTGGCATTTTCATCACAGAACCGACCATTTTATAAATCGCCTTCAAAAACGACAACATATAAACAAAAACACGGTTTTAATTATTATTATTATAAATTCAACTTACAGTCACAATTTCGAGCATCTCTTGCCGTGAAATATAACCATTACCATCTAGATCGTACATGGAGAATGCCCATTTCAATTTCTGTTCTAATTTGCCACGTGACGTGACCGATAGTGCACAGAGGAATTCTCGAAAATCAATTGTACCATCACCGTTTGCATCGAATGTACGGAATACGTGTTCGGCGAATTTGCTTGCATCACCGTACGGAAAGAAATTGCCGTAGATTTTCTTGAATTCATCAACGGACAGGTGGCCGCTAGGGCAATCTTTCAGGAAGCCTTTATACCACTCCTGAATCTCAGCATCTATAAAATAGTAAACAGTTTTGGATTTATAATTAATAGAAGATAAACAGACATTTTAATTCTCAATTCTTTAGTACGAAAAATGTTCTAGCCGACGACCGGGAATCGAACCGAGAGATAATTGTAGTCCGTCGATAGCTCAGTAGTATAGAGCACCTCAACGCCGTGAGAGCACGGTGAGAGCCGTGGTTCGATTCCTGGTCGTCGTCTAGAACATTTTTTGGACTAAAGAGCTGAAAATTAAAATGTTTCTTTATCTTCTATTAATTATATTAATCGTTCCCACTGATTTGAATTAATTTCGGTTAATTTGAATTTAAATTTCAATTAGTTTTGGATTTAATTCAATACGTTCACAATTTCCATTATTCTTAGGACGCCGTATGGCTTCACTAGGAGACAAGGTCCGATTACCAATAATCCCAGTGGCAGTCAACATGTTGCAAAGTGCGTTGTCGTAGATAACAATACATATAACGACTTATGAGAGTTAAATAAAATGAGGAAAAAAATTCAAGGCAAGTGCAAGTCATATTTTGGAAGCTCAAAACTCGGATAACAAACATTTTTTATAGAAAAATAAACAAAATGCAAAAAAATATAGATATATTTTGAGGAGCTCCTATAAAGCAAATTGTCCGGATGCACGGC
The DNA here is from genome assembly GCA_021725515.1 of Epicauta chinensis. NCBI lineage: Eukaryota > Metazoa > Arthropoda > Insecta > Coleoptera > Meloidae > Epicauta > Epicauta chinensis. The sequence continues at coordinate 719,704 of JAEDXX010000036.1, forward strand.
ACCCTTATGAACGGCCCTAATTCAAATCAATTGTTTTGGAGTGCAAAACACAAGAAATAAGAGGTTCGACGAGTCCTGAGATCCTGCCTGTATTCTAAAAGAGATACCTAAAAAACGCATTCTTCTTACAATAGCATAACAGATACAATACAACAAAGCTTTCGTACAATCTCCTCAATATCGGATATTTTTGGGGATTTATTTAAGTGATTATAAATTCCAGGAATGTTATTAACATTAATTGTAGCTTTTTAATGATAGTCGAGAACAAACTTTTGTACCAGAATGGCGGGGACGGAAAAACTGAACTCAGCGGTTGATCCAAGAACTCAGCAAACTTCAAATTTGGATAGAAATAGACACAAAGAAGGTACTTGCAAAGTTTTGATAAAAAATAAGTGAAAGAGCAACTATCAAATTAGTCTCCCTCAACGAAGATGACTTTGCACTTAATCAAAACATCTCTAGATCGTTTCATGCAACTTCAACCGTCAAATGACGTGATCCTTGAATGAGATGAGGCATAAAAAATGCAAATGATCGTAACCATGAGAGAGAACTATAAACCCAGGGTACTCGCTTCTGCCACGACTTTCGAAAATTCATCATGAAACGGCCTACGGCATATGAGTCTTGACAACAATAATTTCTCGAAGTTGGCCTTCTGTCAACGGACAATTTGACAACCCCACTAAAGAGCGGATGAAAACTTCTGGGGGCCTGAGGCTAATTGAAAAAAAAACACACAAACACTATACAGACTGTTTCAACCGAGGCCACAATCGTTCATGACTTCTTCAATTATTAAAATATTCGAATGCAACTTTCAAGAACTCAAACTAGATCGCCTAAGGAGTAGACTTGAAATACCCCTTAGGTTGAAACAGTCTGTATATATTATATATGCTATAATTGAAGTTAACTATGATGCCTGAAGCTTCAACCTTATTAGTTTAATAGTAAATCCGCCTTTAACCTCACCGAGTGTCCGTTATAAAGGTTACGATAGCTAAAAACTACACTCATACCTGAGAATTCCGTGTTTTGCTTCAAATCTTCGAGTACTTCCGGCTTCAGTTTACTATTCTGTTTACCCATTGTAATAATTATCAGATTATCGTGGATTGTTCACTGTCGCTCCCTAAGTAAAATTTTTATATAAATAATAGTAATAATAATAATAATAATAAATGTCATCAGATCCACATTCATACAACAATAGCACACATTCAAAAAACAATTAATTCACCAAATATGTATATTATTTTAATTAATTAATTAAACGTCATAATATTTAGTGATAAAAATCCAAAGAATATCTGCCATCAATAATTGTGTTATTATTTGTTTGTTTATTTAAATAATGATTTTTCATCCTATATAATTTCAATAATAAAGGTATATAGAAAGACAGCTGCTTTTGGTTTCCTTTTTTCTCGTTTTTTTTTGTCAATGGTGTTATTTCCACAAATCATTAATCATCTACATGCTTCGAATTCAGGAGGTTGTTTTAAAAGAACATTAAAACACAATAAAACTCTCGGAACCGAACAAAAACATAATCGTTATAAATATAAGAAATCCAAAACGAACCTCCTAAATACGTTACAATTGAAATAAATTTGATTATAATCAAATAACATCTAGATAATGATATCTTACATATGTGCATGTAGAAAAATATTAATTAATAATTATCGAATCAATATACCTGATGATGATGTAATAATTATCATCACACATCTTAGAAATGTATTCGCTGCTGCTGTTGCTACTTTATTACAATATCTCTATTTTTTTTTTTAGTGTGTTTTGGAAAAATGATCAATACGACCAAATAATTACAAGACGCCACTACCGTTAACAATAGATTTTCTTTGAAATAAGGGGAAAAACCCTCTTCTATCCGTGATGTGTGTTGTGTATGTATGAGTGTATAGGTGGTAGAATATAACGATAATGGCGTGACTGACATTTTACTAGGCAATAGTGCGAATTGGGGGCAAAAATTTAAATAAAGCAAATCACTCATATTTAGATCGAACGTAATAGAACTTTGAAAAAATATATTAAATCTATATAACTATAGATAAATAGATAAGATACAAGTTTTCTGGAATTTGTGCATTTTATTATATTTATTATAATTATTATTATTATTAGATTATGAACAATTAGAAGACATTGTTACTTTTTATTTAGAAAATCTGACAGGGGAAACGTGACAAAGACATCCACCCACCTATCAATCTTTTCGGTTTTTTAATTTTAAAATTGTAAATTGACTGTAATTCCAAGATTGTCGTTTTGAATTCGATCGATTCAATAATAGATCCCCATTATTATTATTATTATTTTTTATTTATTTCATACCAATTCTTATTGTAATTTGTGTGATAATACAGAATGAATCTGTGACAATATTACCAATGAATGGTCCTCGTTCCGTTATATATTTTTTTTAAATTCGTTATTATTAAAGGATGATGAGCTTAAAATCTGATACAAAGACAATTACATCAATGATATGCTTAAAATGGGTTAAAATACATTAATTTTGATAAAACATCTAGATGAAATGCATTAATTTAAGTCTTTTTTGTGTGTATGTATTTTCTGCATAAGGTGTTTGATATCGCTGTTGTCAAAAGCTGGACACCTTGTATGCGTGTGAATAGAGGGGAGTATTTAGAAAATTAATTATAATAAATCACAACAAAATACAAAGGATTGTGCACACGACTTTTCGTCTCTAACTATACGTTTTTATAGAAGCTCTATTTAAAGATATTTTTTGAATCCCTAAAAAACAGTACATTTGATTAGATTTTACGACAATTATAAATTGCTGTGAAAAGAAACGGAAAATATTGTGTATAACAGCACAGATTTGTTCTTTTTGATTAGTTATTGGATATTAAAACGTAACGACCTCGACCGGAATGTGGCCTTATTACGGATTAAAAACATGCAAACTTAACAAACTGTGTTGTGAGGGGGAGTTTCTTTGCTAATTTTGAATTTTAAATACGTCACTCGAACCTATTCTGACCCTATATTTGCTGTTTGTATTACAGTCGATCAATCGCGCAGCATATTACTCCCAATGTGGAACCAGAAAAATTATAGTAATCGGGAGATTTCTACGAAAAGGAGAGAAATTAGAAATGCTAACAAGGAGGACGGATCAATTATGTTTTATAAAAAATCTACACAAAAATTGGTCGAAATTATCTAAGATTTTTGGTCGTAAAAATTCTAGTTTAATCCGCAATAAATGGCACAATATTAATAATAATAATAGTAATGAAAACGGAAAAACAACAACAGCGTCCTAATCTAAACGGATCAATATTCAACTCATGCGTAACTTCCTATTGAATACATATCGGTTGTTTTTTTTTTGCGCCCAAATACGAAAAGCTCAATACATGTTTTGGTTTTATAATTATAATAATGGTTAATAAAGGAATATACCCGTTGTTGATCTGACTTTTGGTCGCTTTAAATTTTTGTTGTTGTACATAACATAAAGCGCGAACAAAAAAATTTAAACAGAAATAATGTACATTGATATTTTTGGGGAGAAAATTTCTCCCGGTTGCAATTCAATTTTTGGAGAGATTATAGTTTAGACACATTAGGGCGCCAACATTTTCGATAACTCCTCATCCTGTAGACATCCCTTCAAGAATTCTTCTTGTGTTAATTGATTATCGTTGTTCTCATCCATTTTGGCAAAGATGTTTTTCGCACGTTCCTCAGCCGAATCGGCTGGACGATTTGATGAACACGCCCCCAACATATCGTAGATTGCCTACAGTTAACAAACGGTTTGAATTTAATTAATTCATAAAAGCAAAACACTTAACAGAGACACTAAAGTGCGGATACTTACTTGAACAATTTTCGTCATCTCTTGTATGTCTATGACACCGTTTCCATCCACATCGTACATACGGAAGGCCCATTTTAGTTTCTCTTCTGGAGTGCCGCTTGACGTCACATCGATCGCTAGCAGAAACTCCTAGATATATAAAAGGGATAAATAGCTATGTTAATAATTTATGGCTTGCCTAAGGATGTTTGTCCCGGTTCATTGGGAACATTACGAACGTTACTATTACTCGACCATACTAAATACGATCAAACATAAATCTTTTATAGACCTAATACAATAATACAAATCACGAGATTTAGAGGTGTTACAATTTCTGATATATATAATAGTGATTTAAGAGAGTTTTGTAAGAAAAATCGGACAACAGAACTAAATATACATCTCGGCAATTGTAAGCTTGAATTGAAGTGAAGTCAGTTGAATTGAATTCGTTCGATTATCGTCTTTCAACCAGTAGAGTTACTTTGCAACCGTCAAAAACTATAACGAACAGCTTACATCATCTGTGTATCGACAAAATATTTATCGATTTTAATAAAGAACATGTACCATTTATTTATATTAAAAATTATAAAAATAAATTCGAACAATCAATCATACAGAGGAAAACGCTTTGAAAATACATATATACTGTTAAACAGACAGTTATATATTTGAAAGACGTAAAACCGTATTTCTTTAGAAAATTCGATTCACACACCTTTATCGATTGAAACTACACCAGCAACAACAAGAAATGATTTCCCTTTGAAATAGACCATGTTTGACGAAATAAAGATAATACGATTGACGTCAAAAAATTACTAAATAAACTACTAAAAATTCCAGGGTTATTTTTAATATTATTTGTAAAATTTTCATATTTACATATACAGTGGTGGCGAATGAAATGGGCACACTGGAAGAGAAACAGCTCTCCCGTCTTTTTTTAAATCAAAAAGCACATCTACAACATTCTAATTAAATGTAACAAAGACAAAATCTTGCGTTTAGATAACCGATTTTAATTTATGCAGTACAAAAACATTTTTTAGTAGTAGTAATTGCAGAATAAGAAATATTCGAGAGAGTGTACGTTAATTTAATAAGGTTGTCCCCCCTATTGGTACACCAATAATTCTTTATTTTGACGTGTTCAAGGGTTAATCCAGTGATTTCCAAAGTGTGCGCCGCGGCTCCCCGGGGAACCGCGATGCCGTTATTAGGGCGCCGCGAAATATTCAATTAAACAATTCGGCAATTTTCCAGTTCTTGAAATTTTACGCCAACAATCTTGTAAGCTGACAAAATTCCAAGAATTTCGCAACTTTCGAGTCATTGTTTTTCCAATTTGCATTTTTTGAAACGGCTAGTGTGCAAGCACGGCTTTAGTGACTAAAACTTGGGTGGGGAGCTAGCCGCTAAACGTGCGTAGTTGTAGTAATGGATAATCGCTTTTAAAAAAGGAAAGTTTTCCAATTTTTCAAGAAAGTCAAAAATTTAGAAAAAAATCTGATGTATTGAGGGCGCCGCGGAAAAAATCCGATTATTTAGGGAGCCGCAAACCGAAAAAGATTGGGAACCTCTGGGTTAATCAATTAATCAAGCAAGAGCACTCAAATGGTGCAGCGCAAAGGGTTCATTAGCATAGCTGGCAAAATCATTGAACGTGCACATGAATTGTGCCAAAAAATGATGAAAAAATTTGAGAAAATCACTTGGCAGATTTACCAAAATCTGGAAGAAAAAAGGACCTGCGAATCCAGACGTTCATGAAAAGAATATAATGCTGTTGGCAAGACTACTCAATCTCCGTTAGAGAAATTGAGAGAAAAGCAAAAGATTGTGTTTCAATGGTACAAAAAAACAACAAAGGCAATCGAAAAGAAGTAAAATCTAGCAATAAAGAGCTAAATTAAAATCAAGAACATTTGCTTGAGAATTCTGGGAGATGTGCTCTGATGGAAAGAAAATTACCTTAAGATGGACACGCCTCAGTTTTACACTGTGACTGGGAATTTGTTTTAAAACATCATCAGTTTTTGTTCACTCAACACACAATAAATGCGAATATTTATCGTGAGAAAGCCTGAAAAATAGTTAAACAGCAAGTACTACCAATTTTTTGGTTCGATTTGGCGTCGGTTCATTACGCTACAAATCTGCTGGGAATAAATAACGTAATTTGTCTCGAAAAATAAATTAATCCATTATCTAAAATAATGTATACTGGACAATGATCAAAAGGCATGCTAAACACAGTGGTAAAATTACCAAAAATCTGCATAAATTCAAAACAATATGGAAAATGACATCAAAGAAAGTTAACTTAGATTTAAAATAAATTTTGCTCTTCATACATTTTCTTTAAATTTTATACTTAAATATGCACTTTCTTTTCGCACATTTCTTATTTATTCATAATAAAAAAGTTTCCGGATTCAGTGGCAAATGGAGGGACTCGTAAAAAATTCTAAACTTGAAATTTTATATTTAACGATGGGATACCAACCGGCGATAAAATTGTAGGGCTACAGTCTAAAACTTTGTGAAAGATATTACATTTTATGCTTTTATGGGTGTTCTGGTTCCTTTTAATTCGTCCAAAGAACCAATTCCGTTATGTTTACCGACACTATGATACGCCTGCATATACCGTAAGGCTCACTAAAGACAATTGTGTAAAACCGAATTGAAAAACTAGGCTGTCATTAGAACAGGATAATCCCCAAAACACTACAAATTTGGATAGCTTCGAAATTTGTAGCTTAATTCTCGATTCTAAGTGAATTTAATGTCGTTTTGTTTAGACTCTTACCTTGATCCATATTTTATTTTAGCAAATTCTGTGAACCTTACGGTGTATGTTGAACAACATTGGGCAACGAAATTTAATCTTGTTAATTTAAAAATTATAAATCATAGTCCTTTATCAAGTGCAACATTATTTTTTTTGTCAAAAAAATATACTTTGTTGAGTGTAAATTTATTAATAATTAACCCCATTTAGATGCACGCAACTGTGCAATTTCATTTATGTTAATAATAATAATGATGGTAATTTTACCTTAAAATCGATATAGCCATTCTTGTCCATATCAAAGGTACGGAATACGTGATCACAAAACTCCTCTGCATTACCGGATGGGAAGAACATCTTGTACATATCGACGAATTTGGCTGGGGTTAAACGACCATTAGGACAATCTTGCTGTAATTGTAAACGATTGTTTTTTTAAACAAATAAACAAACAAAAAATAAAGAGTATACAGATAAATTTTCAATTTGTCTTGGAATGACCTTATCTCCGGAGGTAACGATAACATTATTATATATCAGGAAATTGCTTCCATGTCATACAAGTCTGCCCCAAACAAATTCCAAACATTCCCACCATTAAAGAAAAATATTTACATTTTTTTCGATTGTTGTCACATTTTGATAAAATACAACAACAAAAACGCCTCAAATTGCTTGTTCCTTTTTTCTGTAATTATTTTTTCTAATCTGTTTAATTATGAAAAAACTCTTCATGTTTATTATTCATGAATTGTTGGAGAAATACCGGAACATACCAGTTGCCAACAACAAATATTTACATTTTCGTTGAAATTTCAGTAAAATAAACATTCCTACCATTACTGTTGATTATAATGTTGAATTACAAGAATCAAATTCTCATCCCAACACAAATTGTTGAAGATTTCGCTAATAACTAAATCGAAAAAATTCGAATTCAAAGAAATTTCAAAATCGATACATTATTATTCAAAAGGTAGTAGTATTAGTTATCCAGATGGTGTCGGTTTAAATACCGATCGTAAAAAACGAAAATAACTAATGTTTGAATCATCCAAGCAACTTTGTTTTTACGTTACAATATTTGGCAATAATTGATGGCGAGTTGGTGGAAATAAAAGAATAACACACCCTTTAATTCAGCCCCTTATTATTACTATTATTATGGAAGCTTTTAGTGGAGAAATTCAATGATTCCTCCAAGGAATTCTCTCCTTCTCTCTATTATACCTTTATATTTGTATTACAACCCTTCTATACTATAAATAACACAATTATGAGCCGAGAAATTTGATGAGTGGAAAATTCATCACCACCACCACCACTACCACCCCAACAATCTAATCTTTTTTAATCGATTTTTTTTCTATAATATTAACTCTGAGAGAAGGCAAAAGGCTCTCAATTCATACATTGTTAAGTAGGTTCGTATTGTATGCATCAAATGGCATGAATACGATCAAAATCTCGACTACCACAGATGTCATGTCTTGTTGTACAAATACCCATTGTTCTAGCTATTCTACCTACATGTCTATACCAGTTATGGGAACAAAACGAAAATATTATAATAGACAGACGAGAGAAAGATCCAGTATATATTATACAGTATATAAATGGAGAAAGGGTGTGGTGAATTATATAATAACAAAATTGAAAAGGGTTCGAATATTAGAAAGTTTAAATTGAACAGGAAAAATCGGCTATTTTCGATTTTTCATCTAATTACATAATTAAATTCCATGTTCAATTAAATTGTTGATTAGTGAATAAATTATCAGTTTTAATTAGATATGTCTGGACGAAAAAATCGATTGAATTGTGAACGTTTCAGTGCGTGTTGTTTGTATAAATAAAACTGTACGTTTTCTAAACATAATCTTTTTTTGAAATTTTCCTATCCATTTACAAGAATCTGTAATTTTTCAAACTCGTTTCTAAAACAATAAACGGTTATTTTTTCTCGAACGAAACAATGTTGTTGTAATTTATAATTGTAACAATTTCATACACAATAAATCATCTTGGATTTCCTTGTGTGTAATTAAATAACGACTTACCTTGAAGCCTTTGTACCATTCTTTAATTGTACTCTCATCGTAACGCGTGTGCGATTTAAGGAAGTCCATATCCTCTTTGGACAATTTGTCCTTGCTACCGAAACACCCCATAATTCCCAAATTTTCTCACCTAGAAACACAATAATTAATCCAAAATTACGAAATTCTCCCACTTTATTAATCATCAAAAAAAAGGAAATAAACATACAGAAAAAAGCGTTCAAAATTAATTCAATTTCAAACAATGTGTTAACACGTTTACTGTTTGATCCCTTACAAATTGATTGTAACCAGCCTTAAACATATGTTTTAGGGGTAACTACCATTACCACCAACAACACCTACCAGTTGTACAAACAACTAAAGCTAAATTGAAGAATGTTGATAGAGAAAAGAAACAACAACGTCATCGCCATCAAGTATTTATACTGTGTGTGTGTGTGTGCTAGGAAAAAAGCATCAAGACGAGGAAAAAAAGGGGTAGATATGAGAGAGTACAACCCTTGTTGGGGAATTCACCCGAAATCAATAGCTGTTGAAATTGTCGATTTTAATGATGACACCCAACAAATTTATTGCGATTTTGCGACAATTCAATAAAATTCTAGAAGAATTACAAACAGGTTTAATAAATTACATTCTGGCCAAGAATAGATATTCTAGCGATTAGCCTAATTTGAAATACAATTAACAACAATTATAGAGATCCGTGTTGATTTTTCTATTGATTTGTTCAATTGGTTTTGATGAATTTTGTAATACAATAAAAGAATTGTGCAGTAATTGTGTCGATTAATTTCGGTAATGCCTCATCATTTCGTAAAATGCCATCAGAACATTATCAGGAAATGTCAAATATCCCGCTAACGGTATAAATCTTCTACCATAATAGGGATAATTCCAACAAATTTATTGGAATATGTTTGCTGAAATTTCTATTAATTAATTAAATTAATCGCCTGTTTTTTTCGTCAATTGGTTATGAATAATAATAGATAGGCTACCAATTTGTGGTGAAAAATTCATGAACGTTTTATATAAATATTTTACAATTTGTACAACGGAAAAAATAGCCCTCCCCCTAATAACCGTTAGTTATTGATTTTTGTTAGTTGAATAGAAAGGAATAATATTTATACAATTTAAGATTAAAGCGAACATAAAATGTAGATACCGTCCGTTTTTAATGTAGCTCCTCCGCCTTTTTAGCAGATGATTTCTTTGATGGGATTAGTAAATCAGGAAACATTCACAAACAGTTGCACATTTTGCTTTAGTATAGTTTATATGTTAAAATTTTTAGCAAAAAAAAACCGAGGAAACTCTAGTCACACTTATTGCAAGATTCTTCTTCTTCTTATTCTTGTATCCTTTGTTCGGTTAATGATATGAGTAATGGGCGCCGGGACGACTTCAACGATCCCATGCGTCACACAATCTAATTGGCGAAATAACACTAAACTATTACGATTACTTCCAACATTATTACAAATTAATTAATACAAAAACAAAACAGAATGTCCAATAGAAAAAAGACACAATAAAAGCACAATTGTTTAGTATAGAAACCGATTAGTTTGAACGGTTTGAAACGGAAAAGAGAGACGCCACCGCGGATACACACTGTTGCTGGAAGCGTCCCTGCAACTGCGAGTCCTGTGACAACAACGACAGTGGTAGTTGTTGATGGCAGTAACACGGTGGTGGTAGTAGTGGTGGCGGCGGTGATGGTGGTGGTGACGACGACGACGACGGTGGCGGTGGTGGCAGCGACGGAGACGACGACTCTTCTTAGATCAATATTGGTAAAATGCTCATGTGCGCCGCTCTAGGTCTCTCCGGCGCACCGTTTCTCAACAAACCCCCACTATTACCTACCACCTGCATCATCATCGTCATCATTAACAATATCACCGCCACTGCTACAATACAACAGCATCAAATCGTGGTGGACAGGATTGGTGGTTACTAATGGACCGAATTCTGATGGGAATCGTATAATACAAACTTTTGTCGATTTGTTCAGGTTGTTGGGGGGTAAAAATTGCTGGTAATCTAGCAAAGGTCAATCTGCAAAAACTATTCAATTCTATCAAAATAAAACGTGAAATTTAGAGCCTGGAAAAGCTGTAACACATCGGTTGTCAATCGATTTATAACTGAGTATGCGAATTCAAAGGCTTGAGACAGAATAGAGAGTAAACTCGAATTTTTCACAAAAATTAATAGGATTTTGTTATTGAAAGCTAAACAATTTACACAAGACTAGTCATCTGCTTATTGTTCTATGTAAAAATCATGTCTCTATAAATTACAAACGAATGAAGCAACCAATCCATCCATACATTGGATAGATAATAGGTAGAATAGTTTTTTTTTTTTAGATACAGCCGTTTATTGATAATGTGTGGTGTAGTGATGATAGGGTGGTAATGATGGTAAAATCGACAGACACGACAACGGTATTATAACAACGATAAAGAGGAACTTTTAGTCTAGGACGAAACAATTTTACGGTTCAGACGATTTTTATGTTATGTACCTATACCGTATACTAAAACGAATCGGTTTTTTTTCTCTGTGTTGTTGATTAAAAAACATAAAATAAGCCGTGCAAGATTTATTAGAAGACAAAATACACCATAATAACGGAAAGAGAATTGCAAAATTTAATAAAACGAAATTATTCCAGGACATTTTAATTATACGCGAAATTGTTTTGAGAATCTACCAGAACACATAGGGGACCTGACATGCCAAGTATAGATCTTGACTGACATTAGTAGAGTCGTAAAATGGTCGTATTACGAGCTTAAGCACATTAACAAGCCCGTCACCGAAATCAGTTGATATCTTTTTTTTCCAACCGAAAGACTGACATTTATTATTTCTGAATTTATGAGATTTTTGAAAAGCTCTTGCCATTCCAGAATATGGCTAACTGCAGGGATTTTGAGGCGTAGCTAAAAGGATTTAGTACTGAAATTGTACCAAAAGCTTGCTGCAGAACAAATAGTTCCAAATCGGGTACGATTTGATCGTTTAGAATTCAATTAACACAATTAAGGCTTTTCAATGCCCTCTTGCGTCGTTAGGCGATGCCAAATAGACTTGTGTCTAGAAAAGATGATGCTGTGTGCCTGGGGGAAGTTATTTATTATTATATCAAATTCATTCGCAGTATTCATTGTTGGTAATTGGTTTCCTAATATTGACTAATTTTCAAGACCTTATAGGCCGTTTTCCAGAACAGCTGGAAAGAAAATAGTACCGGTCAATTGAAGTATAGACATTGAAGTGTAATTTCTTTAGATACTTTTCCATTTCACTTCACAAACAAACGAGATATTTGAGGTGGAACACTTAGCTGGGACAGGCTGTAAACATTGAAATGCCACCGAATGCCGACAAATCGTCAATGAAGTCTATTCCTAGCACTGAATGACCAATCGAAAGCGTGAGATGAATAGTTGTAAAAAGTTTAGGTCAGTTGGAAAGAAAGTTCTCCCTAATTTTGTTTGCAACACAAAATTTCAATTTGGTCAAGATTCCACAGTACATAGTTTAACAACAAAAGGTTAAGCACTCTATCGCCTAGCAAACTTTAGTAGAGTAAATTTATTACAAAAAAGTTTGAGAAACAGTGCGCTAGAGAAGAGGAGATTAGAAAAATGCTATGAACGTTTCCAATCAAAGCCTCTGCAGTACTCTTTTGTATAACAATTAATACCAGGGGCAACGCAAAGTGGCCCGAGCTCTAGACATCTGCGGTTCTTCTGTTTAAAAAAAGACTCCCAAGAAACAAGACAAGTGCGGAATAGTAGAGTGCCTTATAAACTACTTTACTTTATTGATACCAAGTGGAAAAAGATAATTTACACATCTTAACAGATGTCTCGAATGCCCTTTGAATCGTTTCGTTAAAGCGGGTACTTGTTGAAAAGAAAAACAACGAACAGAAGAAGATCCAAGGATGTTTTGGCCACATCTGATTAGAGTTAGTGACTTATAAGACAGTTCACTAAAACTAATCTGATACTACACAACAAGAGTAAAGGTCCACCGGGCGATTTCCCGATCATACTTAGGGCCAGTCCGCCCCTAAATTAAAACATTAGCAAAAAGGGGGACTCTCAGAAACTCCCCGGCAATTGCAATTGCACTGTCTTTCTAATCGAATATCTAGCAACACTACATTTCTGGAATAATAAGGATTTAAAAAACGATTTTTTTAAATCCAGTGGAACCTCTTTGTTTCCGGGAAATGCTGCCAAACCGAGAACCACAATCATTAGATGATCTTGAGGGAATTCCATGATCTCTTGTACAGGTGCCGGTCTATTTTACACTTCGTTTAGTTGCGAAATACCATAATTAACATAGTAATTATAAGTTTTGAAATAATCTAACGTGGAATTGGATTTAAACATTAGATTTTACAAATTATACAATAAAAAACAAATTGAAATCGAATGAAACCACTACCAAAAACCAATTTAGATGCAATTAATGGAAAGTCAAACTATAATATCAACTCGATTAGAAACGGAAATAGATTCCAATACGATCATATAAGCAACTTAATTAATTACCACCGGATTTCCCTGCCCTTTTTCAATACACAAATAAATAAAATTCTTAGAAATTACACAAAAACATCCTCGTTATCGATCAAATTCCTATAAATATATATTTTTTTGGTTGTGCGATAATCAATTGAGTTCTACTCAAATCCCTATCATCATTACGATTGTCCCAAATTAACCCATTTATTCTATTGGCTATCAAATAATCAAATATCGAAAAATTTCGTCAAATGGAAACGTGCTACCGCAATTAATCATTTGTATTTCATCATTCAGTGCTATTCGTTTTTTATTATTAAAGGAAATTCATTTTTTTTAAATCGTTTGCAATATTCCATTTCCAACAGCTACATTTTTTAATCTACTGCATCACATAAATTTTATGTAAAACCTTAAATAATTGCGATTTTAAAACGATTTTTTCCCCTACAACATAATCAAGCGTCTGGAAATCGTTAAAATCTCTGCAAATTTATAGAATTTTTTTTCGGTTACTACACGACAACAAAATTAATCAAATCCGGCCGTTATTATGTGCAATTAATCATAAAATGTATCCGAGACTTTATTATATTGTGTTTTATCGAAGTAATTGGTAGAGAATCAATAAATTGCAACACATATCAAATCTTTTATATTACAAGAAATAAATCTAACTTTGTTCTACTTATTTGAAAATCCTATAAATCCATTGTGTAATTCGCAAAATGCCACAATAGAACTGACAAGGATAGACAGCATTTATCCATCTATTTAGGTAAATAATTGTAGGTCAAGTTGGATTGTATAAAAGGCAGATATTTTCACAAAAGAATTCAACGATTTCTCAACAAAATTGCGACAATAGAGCCACATTTTCTACAACTGTAATCCATCATCAAATCTATGTGTAATTGAATCTTGCCTTCAAGTAAAGTAAATTAAAACGGATTACTATTGGAAAAGTAAAGATATCATAGAATAATGAATCAAAACAACATTTTGTTGTTTTATCCATTTATTCATTTATTATCATGAAAACAAGACTATTAATCATAGGTTGTCTAAAGCATTGAAAAGTTTATTTATCTATGTAATCTACATGCAAGTGGCATACATTTTTATCAAAAAAAAATGATAATTGTAGAAAAACACACGGTATTTTTGAATTTGGCGCCCATTAGTTGTTCTCTAATTGTTAGTGCCACCTATGAGGTATTCGATGAACAAATTTCAAAATACCTATATTATCGGCATTAGTGACATTACAAGTTTACTGCATTGGAGAAATCGAGTCGACACGAAACAAAAAAAAAACAAAAACTACACATTAGCATGTTTATAAATAACACAACACCGCTACTATTTGAAATAAAGCCATTAAAAAAACCTCAAATAAAACCAATACATATAAAATACTCACCTAATAAAATCGTAAACAATACCATAGTTGTCTTGATTATTGGTTGTACATAAAAGTAACAAATGAATTAACAACCGCACACATACGCACACTTGATTTTTGGGATTTGCAAATCGATTTAACAATAATTTACAATTTTACTTAAATTTAATTATAATCGTAACCATAATAATAATAATAAACTTAACCTATATGACTTATTTATTATTGTATTACATAAATCTGATAGGAATTAAATTGGATTTGTTGCAACGAAAGAAAACCAAAAGCAGGTTAATTCAATTTATAAATTCCTAATTGTAGAATGATTTAAATAAGATTATTGAACAATTGCAATAATATAAAAACAAATAAATAAAAGAACAACTTGAAATCGCATAAAAAAACCATAACACACTCACATTATTTGGGGGAGAAAGTAATAAATAACAACAATCAACATGAACGTTTAGTGTTGCATTTTATCCGACTTAAACATTGAATCTGTTTCATTACAACTGGCCGAAAAATTTCGTACGAAAAATACGAGAAATTAATTTAAAATCTAGCCCCTTTGTGATTGTAATTAATTAATAATTAAAGCGAAAAAAAAATTGAGACACCACTGCAATATTTCAATAAGAATACACTAAACAAAACGCCATTATTGTTGCGCAAGCGCGCCACCCAACGGCGGAGACTCGCAATAGGACTGTGCGCCAAAATTAAATTTAAACATTCCAGACGGCCCCCCCGAACAAGGTAGCGGCTATGTTTAGAAAGATGAATTGGTCTGAAAACATTGTATATAATCGACTATGTAATACACAATAGACGGATATTTTTTGATCTTTATACGTATATAAAATGGGTTGTGAATATTTATAAATAAAGTTGGATTTTTTGTGTTGTTGAGTGTGCAGATACCTAATATTTTATAGGTCATTCTGTTTATAGACAGTCTACGATGATTGGGGAATTACAAATCAAACGTTTTAATAATAGATTTATTGTACTATGGTCTAATGGAAATGCGTAATTGCATTATGTGTACGTGAAAAGTATAAGGTAGACACCAACAACGACGACAACAACAGGTAGAGAGAATAGAGCAAAGACACGTTCGGAGAGCTGCATTGATTAATTCCACCAACAGCAAGGGTTTTGCCCATGCGTCATGAGGTGTGATTATTAATATTGTTACCTTCAAAGTATAATTTTATGATCGTATTCGCGCGATAAGAACACATCTACATTATTCAACATATTCGTGCAGAATTCAACGAAGATTGTAGACACGAGCCTTTATTATGGTTAGCGAGCACTCAACGTGTCTTATTGTTAGCTGTCTTTTTCGATTATGCCAACGAATAAGAGTATTTAATATGTGCAAACAACGGATATTTTACAGCAGCTGCCTGTATATTACCAGCCGATTTCCTAATAACGAGGCTGATTTTGCAACAATTTCTTTGCCTCTCTTGTATGGACATCCCCATATCTTAGACTTTCAACCAGTGACTGCTTAAGTTCTTGTGACGCTCCAGGCAAGCTTATTATCGGCGCCCCTCTCTGAGAAGATCAATTATTAAGTTGTTCACTCATAAAAAATGTCCCTTAATTTTCACTGATTTCGTCAAAAATAATAAAAGAAAAGTTTGCTCTAGAAAGATGTTGAGAAACTTTTTTTTATACAATAATATCGATTACAGTATATTCTGTGGCCACCGACTGAATGAAAGAATGATGAATGATAGGTGGTTGTTTGGAATGAAACAGTTTGCAAAGAGAGCGAATTTTGTACTTGCACTTCGACTACTTAAATAAAGGGCACAATATAGATGAAGGAATTGGATTTGGATGAAGGATGGATTGGGTAATACCCAGGTCCTAGACAGAAATCAATTGCAGAGTTGCCAATTTGTGTACTTTAAAAATACAGGCAATCATCCTTATCCTAGACTTGTCACTGACAATGAGAGAATGTGTCAAAAACTGACCTCTCTGTATGAGGTCTGAAGATCTGCCATAGACCAGTAAATAGCTCCTCTAGAAATAACACTTTCCAAACTAAATCAAATATTCCGTCTTTAGCAGCAATTCTAAAGAGTATTAAGCAAATTCATCAGAGTTAATAATGTTTTATCATATAGGAGATGTACTAAAGTGCCGCCCCTAAAATTAAGCCGCTTCAGGCAGTTGTCTATTTTGCTGGGTCTCGGGCCGGCCCTGCTTTCGACACCTAGTTTTACAATTCGAATTCGGCTTGTCTTTTTAATTTAATCCACTTCTTTTAAAAAACAAAGAACATTTCTCAAAAAAAAGATCAGATCTGTCCAATTTTTAGCTCTGTTCATATAGGTATAGTTAGGTATAGGTACATAATTAGATAAAATCTTTTTTCATCGGAGATTAAAAAAAATGTCAGACGCGATGAAAATAGTATATTAAAGAACAAGTGTCAGAAGTCACCTATTATTGCACGAGTCCAAGTTTAGAAAACGAGCGGCGGAAACGCGAGTTTTCTAAAGGACGAGTGCAATATACGACTTCTGACACGAGTTCTTTATACTATTTTTTCTATTTTGCATGTTTTGTTCTCTTTTTTACAAAAAAATTGCGAAATTTAATATTTAGGGAAATTGGTGGGAGTTGGTGTTACTAAAAAAAAAACAATTGAACATTCAGCTAGGAAACTTCGATTGTTTTATTTTTCACTCTTAGTCAATTGTTTTTTTTTTGCCAAATTGCTTATTTAACAATGAGTGAAGAATTTTCATGTAGTCCACCTGAAATAAGGGAAATTGCTGAAAGTGTAGGAAGCAATTTACTACCCGATAAATCCAAAGATCAGTACAAAAAACGGTATATTAAGTATCTTGTTTTTATGATTTTTGACAGTTGTCAAAATCAATGAAAATGTTACCAATCTAGTGGAAAAAAAAATTCCTACTATTTTACTTTTCAGCACTAGTTACGAAATGTGCACATTTCGATACAGTAGCGAGTTTAATAATAGCGCTATTATTGACGCAAAATAGAAAAAAGATTTTATCTAATTACGTATAACTACAAATGATCAGAGCTAAAAATTGGCCAGGTCTGACCTTTTTTTTTCATCGCCGATAGAAAAAGATTTTATGTAATTATGTATAACTATACAGTATGTCCCCGGATTGAGTTTACAATAGGTATGATTGACCAAAAATTTTCGAATTGGAATTTCATATTTTGGGATTTCGCCCTGCTTGGTGTGAAACTTATTTTTAGTTTACTTTGGATTTTTTAAAGACAAGTAGGCCCTTTATCAAAGCAGGCCGATCATTCTGAAAATTTGCATAACGCCACTGCTTTTCATTCTTAACAACTTTTCTTAGTAACACTTAGAACTAAAACAGTGTTTGCTGAACTGTAAGGGCCTACTTGACTTTAAAAAATCGAAAGTAAACTAAAAATAAGCTTCTCACCAAGCAGGGCGGAATCCCAAAATATGGAATTCCAATTCGAAAATTTTTGATCAATCATACCTATTGTAAACTCAATCCGGGGACATACTGTATATGATTAGAGCTAAAAATTGGCCAGATCTGATCTTTTTTTTTCCTGGGTGTACCTTGCATCGTACTTTATGTTTTTCTTATAAGATGCTTTTTTCGTTCTCAGTAATTCAGTCAATTAAACTAAGTTCCAAAAAGTCAAGTGATTCTTGTTTTTCCCCCTTTCTCAAGCCAAGGGCTTTATAAGCAGAACTGGTCTGAGGCCACAGCAAAGCAGATAGCTGCGTGGAGAGGGGCGGCATTTGTTAGAGAGTCTTTTATTTATATCTGAGCGTCAACTAATCTAAGGCCGGACCTGCTTATTGGTTCAAATCCACCTCCTGCATTTAATAGAACTTTTAATATTGTGTAAAAATTTTTTAGGAAGAATTCAGTCCCAATTCCTAATTTGAGATCCTTTTGATGCTTGTATTAATGCAGGGAAGTGTTTGAAGCGCCAGAATTTTGAGGTTTTTGGTTTTGTTTTGAAAGAAATTACTAAAGACTGTTTGTTTGGAGTGAAGGCAAAGCTTTAACCATGTTTGTGACCAGAAGATATCTCGATAAATTCCGTTTGTATTAGGTTCGGAAAGTTTTCCAAGTAAAAAGTAAACATTATAATAATAGGACGTCCAAACAGTGCATAATTATAACAATTATTTTAGGGAAAGCTTTGAAATTGCTGCCGCTGTCCTAAAGTATTCCTCAAAAATCGGTTCTAACACAGAAAAATTAGTATCTATAACTTTAAATGTAAATAAACGGTTTTTTTTTTCATCGGGTACGTATGATAAACACCATATGCAATTATATAAGCAGCAGAACCACTAACAAATAAATAATGTAAGGTCAGGATTTACTAGACTTGTAAGACTGTAAGTCTGATTGTAGAGAACATAAGGAAGCCGTTCAAATTTCGAACTTTAAAGCTAAATTCCAATCACAATCCGATTTAGTTCGGTGGTATTTATTTGTAGTCCAACTCTCCTATTAATTCTGATTAAGTAACTGCTTTTTGTTTAAAGAAGATGGATGAAAAGCATAATTGCAGTTGAATTATGAATAGCGCATCCACCATTTTACGCTAATTCCTCTTTCGAGAACAAGGCACAAATAAAAAGACAACCACCCTCTTCAGACTACAGAGTTGATTTGATACAAAATTTATTGTAGAATCACTTAAATCCTTACAAGTTGTTGTGTTTTTTTTTCTACGGTAAAGTTTTATGTAAAATATTACGTGACTTGATTTTTAAATAGTTTCGTTGAGATAATTTTCATCGAAACTATTCGTTGCCAATTAGTTGTCGGCTTAAAAATAAACCAAAATAAATGATAATCGGGAATTGTTTTTATTTATAATTTGCTTAGGTAATACAGAAATCATTATCCGAGAATCGTAGCCAATGTCGTTATCGTTTTCGTTTTCTTTTTTAAGTTTGAGTAGTATTCGAATTCTCCGTTACTGTCGATTGAACATCACCAATTTCCTTCTCTTTAATCGCCAACCATGGTAGACGTTTTTGTAATTCCAATCTATTAAAATCGAAAATTTGATAACAGTTGTGCATCAATTTGCATTTAATTCGGAGGCGATTACCTGTATTTCGGATGGCTGATTGCGTACACGTACGGATCGATACAGGCGACCATTTTGCATGCACATGCTGGTATCATTGTGACGGCAGGTGTTAGCAATCGTTGATCACCGAATGCCCCAATCAATGCTAAACAAGCGTACGGTGTCCAAGAGGCAACAAACAGAAAACAGATAGTAATTGCCGCCTTCGCTATCCGCACCTCAGCCGATTCACTATTCTGATTTTGATTGCTACGCAACGATTCCACATTCATCTTTTTCGCTTGCTCTCGCAACAATTTCTCATGGGTGAATACCTTATTGACAATCTGACTATAGAAATATATAATCATCGTCATTGGTATACAGTATGAGCATGTGAATATCGCACCGACAAATACACGATTATCAAATGTATCTGTGAGATAATCGAATGTGCACGATGTTAGGAAACCTTCCGGCACAAATCTACCCCAGAATTCGACTAGTGGTAGTATCGACCATGGTAAAGCATACAACCAGACGACTATTATCATCAATAGTGCTTTGGTTCTTGTTACTTTACCATCAAATGGTCGAGTGATTGTTGTGTAACGATCATAGGCGATGCAAGCATTCGTCATTCCGGCACCAATACCGGATATTGCGCCCATGAGGCCGAACACTTGACAACCCATATGGCCCAGAGCAAAGCCGCGATAGAACGAATTATAGATGAAGACTGGAGTTTTTAACATCATAATAAAATCGAATATTGCTAAATTTACAACAAACATGTTGGAGGCTGTACGTAGACTTTTCGAACTAGAAGAATATACTTATCTTAGCGTGTTTATTTTTTTCTAAATTTATTACGTATTAAATACGTTGTGAATATCCAAATGACTAGACCATTTCCTAATGTTGACATTAAGAAGAACCCGATGTAGATGAGGCCGAGTAGGAAGTGCATCGATGCTTCCGGTTCTGGGTACGCAAGCCAATGCGTCGGTATATGGACCAATTCTTCTGGTGGCACATTCCATCCCAATTTATGTCGATTGTCAATGATATCAATTACTCTAAGAAAAATCACAATAATTATAAAATGATTGTGATTTTCGTGTTGAAATTACCTTGCTGCATATATAGGATTAATGGTCAAATTACGTGACGCCATTTCGATTCATCGAAACGGCTCGTTCACCATCACCACACTGACAGTCAATCAGTGATATAAAACACATTTTTATACGATATCAAAGGGTGTTAATTCAATAATAAACCACGACCTTAATCTATTTTAATACTATTAAATGATATATCTGTTGAAAAATACGGTTTCGGATGGAAAATCAAGGACAAATTATCGAATTTTCGTTTATTAAATTACACTTTCCCTGAATTGATCGTAAAAGGGACATGTACCACGGAGATCTGAAGAATGGATCAAGACGTCTTTAAGTCGGAGAACCTTGAACTTTGACTTTTGTAAGCAGACATAACTTGTTGAAAACATTCTCAAGTAAAGTATGCGAAGTGGAAACTCCTGATTTTCATGATTTTTAGTATATAGGTAGAAGAAACGATTCTAAGGGATGCGTATTTTTTCATTCGTGCCCCCAAAATGGGGGTTGAAGTTCACCATGCAGAATTATTGTTTCCAAAATATCTAAAAAATGGCTCATTATTTTTCAACGATTTAAAAACTGAATGATAGTTGCTTTTAAGGGCTATCAAATGGTGAAAACTGATTTACGATATCTCGGGGTTGGAGCTATAATCAATAATATGCATTTTTTTGGTTTTTTACCCCTTTTCCGCCCTATAATTAACCCTATCAAGATGATATTTTGTACACAAGCAGCAAACTGAAAAATAAAGCTTACCTGTTCTAGTATTTGTTTATATTTCATATAATTGAGGGTGTAATGCTTATGAAGGGTTGAATTGTAAGAAGACTTATTGTCACAAAATGTTGATTTGCCGCTTATGTTCAATAATATTAAATGTACTTTCAAATGATTTATAATTTGCTATCCCTTTGATTAACTCTTATAAAAAAATAGGGGAGGTGTTTCGTAATCACTTTTTTTAGCAACATTTTCCAGTTATTTGATTTTGTCGTTGAAACACTTGGAGAGGCTTCATCAAGCCGCAGACAACGTTCTAACATCAAGGCTATTATTCAAATCTACTTTTGTAAGTAGTTCTTGGAGAAAGTGTGTTCAAAAATGAAATTAATCGAATTAACTGCTTGGTTTTGAAAAAGATGAAGATGCGTTTCCTAAGCTTGAGGACATTTTTGGCTTAAGACAGCAGTATTCGTGGATCTTTTGTTTAAAAAGTTCTCTGCAAGGTATTAAACATCACCAAAAATGGCAGTCGTAATTAAATCTACCAAGTAACAAAATACCTATTTGCTGTTAGCATTATATTTAGGACGCGGATGCGAAATACCAACTTTGACCGGTGAAATTATGTTAATTAAGGGGCCCCGATCCACTCAGCGCGATGGATCCGTGGAAAAAATGAATGATTGATTCTTGGTTTGAGCTAGCGCTATTTTAACTGTGTTTGACGGAGCCCTAGGAGGAGGAATTATATAAGGGAGGAAGGGGCAAAGTGGGCCCCATCAACTTTTCAAAGCTTCAGAAAATATTGGGGTAAACCTTTTTGAAATTTCTTATATAATGAGGAATAAAAACGACCATTCTCTTTTTGAATATTTATTAATTAATTGTAAAAATAAAGAAATTCGCTAAGCTTGTAAACTTTTTTGTCTTCAAGGGCCAGCAGTATTCGTGGATCTTTCGTTTAAAAAGTTCTCTGCAAGATATTAAACATCACCAAAAATGGCAGTCGTAATTAAATCTACCAAGTAACAAAATACCCATTTGCTGTTAGCATGCTTACATTACATTTAGGGCGCGGATGCGAAATACCAACTTTGACCGGTGAAATTATGTTAATTAAGGGGCCCCGATCCACTCAGCGCGATGGATCCGTGGAAAAAATGAATGATTGATTCTTGGTTTGAGCTAGCGCTATTTTAACTGTGTTTGACGGAGCCCTAGGAGGAATTATATACAAGAAAATTAAACTTATAATAAAAATACGTACCTTACTATTTGGTTGTTTAAGTGTTCAATCACCACGTAGAAAAATCAAAAGGGTTCCGTATGTTACTAAAGTTTGAAGAGCACGATCGATCAAAGTGTGCAAGGCCGGTCCGAAACCACAACAAAGCAGGCAGCTGCCTGAAGCGACATATTTTCAGGAGCGGCAAAATCAGAAGACCAGTCTTAACTATCATTAATTAACTCTTATTTATTGTTCCGGAAAGGTGCACGCAAAATAATTTTGCCCGAGGCGCCAGGAGAATTTGCGCTTGTATGGAGCCTCTTGAATTTTTGTTAGATACAGGGAAGGCGAATGGCACATAGCGAAAGTTACAAGCCCAATCACTAGAAGAGTCTATTTCTAATCTATTCGCATAAATTAAAATGAAACAGAAATAGAATAACGTTTCTCGCCTGTATTTTGAAGATTTCCCTTCAGCGATATTAGAAAAGAATTTGTCAAATTAGAACAACAAAAACAAAAATTGCGTTGACGATCATCACAGAGTGTCTTAAGATTTTAAAAAAACTATCAATTTAGAATAATATTTTTATAAATAAATTATAAATAACATTAATATAAAATACTTTAAGACATGGAAATAGCTGTGCGTCTAACAGCCGCACTCAACAACGCATTTGTATCGGGTTGTTCCGTCATAACATCGACTTTAACCCATTGTCGACTATTCGACGATTTCCTAATAGCATTCAATACGGCCTGTACGTACAGACTATCTTCGAAATTGGCAGCCGAACACACTGGCTCCTTGATCCAACCAGCCTTCTCTTTGACCGGCAAGAAAGCCTCCCTCAATGCACTCACCATCTTACACACACCCTTAATGAACGGTTTCGGTAATATCGTATTCGGCACCGTACTATTCGTCAGATCTTCCACATCCAAATACAAGACTTCCTCGTTACCTTTATTATTACTATTCTGGCGGCCGAACAAATCACCGCCACGTACAATCAGATGACCGTTGGTGCTACAAATCATCACTTCCTGCTGGAAGGCATTGACAATTGTATGACTGTTGATCAGTACGGTTACTAAGATGTTGTTGGTTAATTCCATTTGGAATGTACAAAAATCGGGTGCTGATATATAACGGATACCATTGATATTGTCGGTGGTCTTGGTGAACGTTCGTATTAATCCATGTACTTTGGTTGCTTTCTGATTGGTTAAATATGTGATTAAATCAACAACATGACTGCCGATCAAATTCAAACATCCACCACCCATCAAATCATCACATTTCCAATTGAAACAATCATCATCTATAAACAAACAGTTCGCTTGTATTTTAACATCAATTAAAGTGGTCGGTGTTTGTAGATAATTGTCTTTTATTGCCTTCTTCATTTGTATAAATGCAGGCAGGAAACGGAACGGATGATTTATCAATGATATCAATGTTGGATAATATTGGCCGGCTTTCACCATTTTCAATGCATCACATTGATTCAAACCACCTGGTTTATCGCAAACGATATGTTTACCGATACCGAGTGCCTTCACACAAATCTGTGCATGTAGATTCGGTGAACATAATACAAATATCAAATCAACATCTTTACGTAATAGTACATCGTCGATTTTATTCGTATAGAATGGTATATTCAATTCTTGTGATGCCTCATAGGCATTTTGTACCGTTCGACTCCAGATTGCTTCAATTTTAAAACCATTATCGCGTAGTATCGGCACCAGGACTTTCACTACCGGACCTGTACCAAACACACCGATACCGGGTAGCATTTGTTGATGATTTATTGAAATTGATACAAAAACAAAAATATTTATGATAACCTCAAACTGATGATCGTCAAGTGTCAACTATAATAATAGCGCCATCTAGCGGACATTTAACAATTTAATCTGAATGGAGGGGACGCAAACGTTACTGTTTAAAATCCGGGAAATTTTCTGGGATTAAAGCACCTTGTTCAATTATTAATGGTCTACTATAGTAAAATTTATTGTATGTGCAAATCTACCACAACAAGTCTAGTGTAAAGAAAATTAAACCAATTTATCTATCATTTCCTATCTCTACCATTCCTCTCTTTGGCTTCATTAAGTAGTTTATATGCCGGCAGATAACTCTCCTTCTCTTCTACTAAATCATAGTATAACAGGGTCGGATTTCTTATTGTATTTTTATAATTTCCTAATGATGTATAGCCCATATCGTACAATATACAATAGGGGACTTTAAAATACAATAAATAATCCCAGATTTCTGAATAATGCCATTCCAATAGTGGACTGACACGGATCACTTGTGGCCAATCCGGATCTGTTGTCTAAATTTAAAATAATTTTTGTTTAATTAAATTCAACACAATCTAATCACAATAACGTACTTGAAATGTATTTAAATGTTGCGAAAACGGGTCGGTGCGTCTAGTACCCATAAAGCACGCTTTTAATTGCGGAAATTGTTCGAGCACTTGTTGTAAGGCATGCTTTATCGTGGCCTGTATTGTTATCACTTTTAAATTATAATAATGTCGGCATTGTTCGATAAATTCGTCCTGTTCGCCAAACGGATATTGGCTTTGTACGTACATACATAATAAGGGTTGTTTGTAATCCGGATAATTCTTCTTCAATACAGTTTGAATTAGATGCAATAGTACAGTACAATCTTTGCCCCCGTTGAAACATAGGAAAGTGTTATCGGGGCCGTATTGATTCAAGCAATCTTCTATTATCTGAAAAGAAAAACAATTACTTTTGGAATATTTCAGGATTTAACCTACTTTTAACGACTTCAGAATATTGGTGTCTTGGGTGGCGTAAATTTCTTGCCACGGTAGTGTAAAGTCAACCGATGTAGCTTTATAATTCCGTTTGATTTTCGTATCCAAATCGATCAAATCCGTCAATTTCATTGACGATATTTCAATCTTAATTAACGAGTTTTCGAGTTTATCTATTTGAACGACAACACCATCATTTGCTAGAGTACACACTCCGTTGATAGTTTTCGCATTTCCATTCAATAAAATCTGATACGTTTTCGTATAACGTGGCTCTTGTCGATATTGAACCAGACGAGGTTTTAACAATTTGTAAAAAGTTTGTTCATAGAAATCTTCGGATAATAGGAAAATCCTCTGGAAATAGTACAACGGATAGACGTGACTATGGTCAATTTTCTTGATAATTTGGTCATTACTAGCGGTATTTTCGATAATTTGGAAAATACTACCCGTTTTCACACCACCAGTAATGATGACAATATCATAATGTTTCACCATCAGATGAATTTCATTTCTTATAAAATTTCTATTCCTATTATCATCGTTAAATATTGTAATTTTTACTATATTATAATCGAGTTTCACTAATTCGTTTCGTATGAATTCAACGATTTGGATCGATGTTGAATAATCACCGATTATTAATAAACCAATTGTACACATTGCCATTTTTATTTACAATAATTTTGCATTGTTTTACGACAATTTGCGGTGACTGTCTTTGGATTTTGAACAAATTACAGCAAATCACATTTTGACACATTGCTGGAATGCCTTAGGAAATACCGTGGAAATCGTGGTGGTGAAAGCAGGTTAAATACGGCTAATTATAGCGCAATTACATAAAATTAAACAGCAATTAACACTAATTATCGACCGGTAATTATCATACCATTTTATTTATCTTTACGATTATCACAAATCTAAATCATATTGTGTTTGGAAAAGTTTGAGTTTCTATTTTTATAAGATTAACGTAGAGCTACAAATAGTCGGCGATTCTCAAAATGGCAGAAATATTTTATTTTCTCGAATAAATCTAGTTTGCGGGAAATTAATCCCACAATTTCTTCTTTTTTGACGCACGGATAAATGTAGCATTACTTTAAACAACAAATACCATTTGGCGAAGAATTCTTCAAAGTTTTGCTATAATTTCAGATAGTTTCTGCAATAATAACGATCTACGTATTAATTTTTTTTTTAAATTCCCCATTCTTTTGTTTTTATTTTAAAAATTTATGTTGTGGGCTACGTTTAGGTACAAGTAAGTTGTCAAAAATTCTGTCAAAATTCCACCATAACCTCGAATTTGAAAAACGGTAAATGGTTTTGTATTTTTTTTTTTGAGTAGCATTGAGTCGCATGAAGAACAATTTAATGGCCAAAGAAGATTGGTCGAAATTGGGCTTTTAGTTACGCAAATAAAAAAATATTAGAATGGTGAATATTTTACTTGGGTGTACTGGTAGTGTTGCTACAATAAAATTACCGATTTTATTGGAAAAACTTTCAATTATAGACAATGTCATTGTGAGTTCTAATACTGTTCAAATAACACTTTGTAAAACATATCGAATTTGCAGGTACACGTTGTTGTAACCGAACACGCTAAGCATTTCTTTAACAAAAACGATTTATCGGAAACTCTCGAATTGTATGAAGATTCTTGTGAATGGATTATATGGTCGGATTGTGGTGATCCTGTCTTACATATCGAACTGAGTAAATGGGCCGACATCATGTTGATTGCTCCGCTAGATGCTAATACATTAGCCAAAATTTCTAATGTAATCCCTCTAAATTATCAAATTCCAAATCAAGACGTGTGTTAATTACGATAATTTTTGTAGGGCTTATGTGATAATCTGTTAACATGTACAGTAAGGGCTTGGGATTTAGAGAAGCCGTTCATTTTCTGTCCTGCTATGAACACGAAAATGTACCAACATCCCATCACACGGACACAAATCGATACTTTATTATCATGGGGCTATCTGGAAATACCTGTAATTGAAAAGAAATTGATTTGTGGCGATACTGGACCAGGCGCTATGGCTGAAATAGACACGATCACCAATTTTGTTAAAGATTTGATAATTACTAAACAATAAATATATATGTATTGATAAAAC
Source organism: Epicauta chinensis (assembly GCA_021725515.1). Classification (NCBI taxonomy): domain Eukaryota; kingdom Metazoa; phylum Arthropoda; class Insecta; order Coleoptera; family Meloidae; genus Epicauta; species Epicauta chinensis. The sequence continues at coordinate 747,540 of JAEDXX010000036.1, forward strand.
CAAACGATTTTGATCCGGAAAACTAAATCGCTCCAAATTATACGATGTTAGCAGTTGTAGAGAATTATTTGAAAACGGTTTTGCCTGGGAAACTGGAACTCTACTCAAACTTACAAATCTATATAGATTTCGAGATAGATTTCGTTGCATTTATCAGAGTTTCTCATTTATGCGGGGGCCCACTTAGAGGCAATAATTTTGCAATTAAACTCGCTTTGCGTGAATCAAGATATATACTACATATGCACATTAAAACTATATTTTAGAAAAATAAAGAAAAACAAACAAATAAATCAGTAGTACAGATTAATGGAAAACAGTGTATTTTAATATTACTATTTTTTTTTAATCAGAAATTTCCTTTTGAATGGAACTTTTATTTTGTGATAATATTTGGTTCTCTATTTCTTCAATTGGATCCGTTGTCAAATTATAATTTTCAAAATACATCCTAATATCCGTTTATAAAAACACCTTATAAAGTCGAACGTTAATTGTATAATGTGTTTATATTTAAAGTAAATTTGCTGACTTTTGTCTCGAGATTTCATCGTTAAGAATGTATCTTTTAATAAACAATTACTTTGTAAACGTAAGCAGTAAAAAAGTTTTTTTTTGCAAACAAATTGCATTTATATGGGTATTTTTAGATGACTTAGGTGTACAATTATGCGGTTTTTGCTCCTAAGCGGGCAAAAATACATGGCGTCTATAGGGAAAAATAATGGGACACGAAGGAGCGGAACGTTTAAGCGGGTTTTGCATTTAAGTGGGTCCGACTGTATATCGTTTTTAGGCTAAATACGCTTGGGAAAGTGTCCCTTTACAGACTAGGATAAATTAAAGCATTGCAGCTGGGAAGATCACGAACAAAAGCAGAGTATCGTCATTGTTTACCTTAACAGGAGAAAGTATTAAGATCTGCCGATCTTCTCATGTAGATTATTGTTAGACATCAAAGATCGATCATAAAACTGGCAAAACTGTTTTGAAATGACACGGCCCTCAACGGATTAAAGCAGGACTCTGGAGTCGGTACAAAAAAGGTCAACTCGGAGTCCGACTCCGGGTAAAGCAAATATAGTTTTTAATAATTCTAACCAGCAATGTAGCTTCAAGTAGAACTTCTTTAACTTAAGGCGGTATTCTGGTCTAGAAATTTGAAAAAATCGATTTTTTTTCTTTCATGTTTTCAAAGCCTAGCTTTTAAGAATGTGTCTTCAAGAGGATTTATCAAAATTCAAATTATTTTCGGAGATATAGCTGTTTTAGTGACCCGGCATCCAAAGCGGCTCGGCCGCAACGCAGAACTTTGAACGCCTTTTTCTCGAAACTATCTTTTTTAAAATGGTACCCACGATTTCTCAACTTTTACTGAACCGATTTACTTGAAATTTGGCGTGGGTCTTCTCTATACACTTATCTATCGTATGAACTATCCTCAGTCCAAAATTTGAATTTTTACTATATTCAAAAAAATTCGGAAAACAAAAAAAGTAGTACAATTTTTTTTTCAGACATCTGCCATTTTATGGGAAAAAAAAATTTTCAACTCTTAGTTCATACGATAGCGGCATTACTCTAGATCAGTGTTTCCCAAACTTTCAACATATGTGTACCCCTCATCAAAAAAAAATGCATATACTTTAATAATAATAACAATAATAAGCCGCTTGTTGCACCAGGCGCAGCAAAAGCCCGGAACCACATGTACCCCTTCAAATTCTTCGCGTATCCCAGGGGGTACGCGTACCACACTTTGGGAAACACTGCTCTAGATTAATAACCTTTTATTTTTTTTTTTCAAATTACTAGGAGGGTTTGAATCGTGGTCACCGTCGCATGCCGTTTTTTTGAGACCCCCACTTCATCGGCCGATAACTTTTTCAGTTTTAAATTTTTTCACTTTTTTTTAAAATTTTGCCTTATTTTTACGGCACTTCAAAAAGTATCTAAAATTCATGCCTCTAGACCAGAATACCCCCTTAAGCCTGCTTTAGTTATTTTCAAAGCTGTGTTGTGTAGGAGGTATTGCGGTATTGCTGTCAAATCTCTGGCTCTATCTCACGAATGACTTCGTCCACATTCAAATTTGATATTCAAAAATATTATCCTCAAACTTTCTTTCCATAATATCCGCTGGATCAGTATTTTTATTGGGAGGTGCAAGGTTTACAAACAAATTCCTATTTCATCAGAAAATCTAATATCCGACTTTTCACAGCCCTGGATTAAAATTGAATAAACCCCAATATTTATAATAAAGATTTAATAATTAATAGTAGACATCTAAAGAAATAACCATAATAATAATAATAATTGTAATAAATTAGTGTTTCCGTATAACTCGCTTCTTTCGCCGAACCGGCGGCAACATTCGTTGCCAAATACGATTACGTTTCTCTAGAATCACTTGCCGTTGATATGGATCGAAAAAAAATTCTAAATCATCTTCATCCAATTCAACTTCATCCACAACACCATCCAAATATCTCTGTAAAATTGTTTTAAAATTACAAAAAAAAAGTACTACGCAAAACATACGAAACCAACTCACTTGATATTTGTCCAATCGGAAATCTTCCTGTTTATAACACCAAGCGACTAAGATTTCATTGATTCTGACCAATACATTTATAACATTATCGTCGGTAATGGTGTACGTGTGATCATCGTAGAATAATCTGTAAATTTGCCAACGACAATCTGTCGGACATGTATGCCGACATAAACGCCAATATTTATTTCTCCAAAATCGTATCGACATGTAATAAATTATATTACGATTAACGTATTGCGTGATTTCGTGTGGAATGAAACAGAATTTGATTTTGTCGGTACGGAACGTTAGAAAATTGAAACCATTCAATTCAAACATTGGTAATTGTTCGTTTTTATACGATTCAAATAGTGTCGATCTTGACAATTCTGTTTCGTCTAAATCAAAAAAAAAAATCGTTTACAAAATCGTGTTAAACTATTTCATTAATTTACCCAAAGGCGATTTGTCGCTTGTTTCCGACGCCATATTTACACTAAAGGATGAAAAACTGCAAGTAAAAACGATGATTGTGATAAGAGGTGTGTGATAGTAGAAACGACGGTAACGCGATTTTACATTTGTGTGAGTGTTGGAAAATAACAGCTTAAAATATGATAAATTTATTATTTTTATAACAATATTTATGAAACTAACATCGATATAATTTTCTTGTAATTTTACAAATTATCATCACAAGTTAAAGCTGAATTGTTTATATATTTATATACACACTGATTTATTGATAGACAAGAGAACAAAAAAAAAACAAATAAATGAGAATTTTTGTACGTTATTATATAGATTTATAAACAATAAAAAATTGTGTTAACGATGATAATAATAAGGCAAACAGGCAAGATATTTGGTTATTTATACATATATTCATATCATATAATAGAGTCTAGAAAAAATTATATATTAAAAATACAATATTTTATCAGATCTAAAACAAGCATTGATTATTATCTCAACAGATCGCTATCACAATTAAAAAACACCAATTCCTTGATAATGATAATATTGTTTTGAAAAAGCAAGATTGAATAGAAAAAGCAGTTTTCTACAAAAAAAGTCTTGATTTTCCTAATCCCCCCCAAATTAAAAAGACAACATGGAATTCTATTTGGTGTCAACAGCCAATTGCGCTAATAATACAGCATACACACATGAGGTGTTTATCAATAAATTATTGGAAGTGTAGGGCATCAAAATCAAGCTCTCATGTGTATGCATTGCATTACTCACGGACTTGCCTATTAATAAACAGCTGTAATAATGTAAATTGAGAAAATTGGCACAATCACACAAATGTGATCAATTTCTTTATATCTATAATACAAAATGAGAGCATAAAAAATTGATTTTGCAACAAGAAAAAACAATGCCGCCCAACACAGTAATAAATAAAATTTCAAAAAAAAAACCTAACTTAACATTACATAATAATACAAATACAAATTTATTCTTATAGGATATAGCCGAAACGATTACTCAACAGATTGGTTAATTTGTTAAAATTAGTTTAGAAGATCAACTAACAAATGTGGCATATCGAATCGAATCTCTTATCTTATAATAAACTAATTTTAATGTAACCAATTTTTGCAGTAATCGTTACGGCTGCATTTAAAAATCAAGTCATTTTAAGGCGTTTTTGCACACGATGATTTCTTTCCAGTCCTGTACTATATAGATTCCAAATCTCCAGATATTTTATTTATTTTTTGTTTTATATCACATTAATATAGTATATAACAATAAATTTTTTGTTGTTTTATTAATTACACTTATTATTATAATAACAACAACAACAACACTGCACTAACTATCTCTACTTTTCGATTGGAAACGTCGTGGCCATGGGAATGGCCAATCAAATTGTCTTGGCACTGGACCACTAACATTACGTTCAAAATATAAAAAGATACAAAACCACCATTCTCTACCTAGCAAGTTGTTCGGCGAATGTTGCTAGAAAATAAATCAAAAGAAAAATAACGTATAAATTTATTAAACAAATAATAGTCTTCTAGTACGTTTTTTTGTCACACAATTCCTGATAAGCACACATCTCGAACGTAATCGTTTTTGAAGCAATTAATTATTCACAACTTCTTGGAAAATTATAAGAAAGTAAATTCTATAGTTGTGGCGAATAGAAGAGACGTATTGGAATATAGTTAGACTAGTCATCGTTTAAAATTAATCTAGTAATGGGTTTTTTTTATGGAAAAATATTCCATAGTTATATTATTCATCCTAAAGATTATTTGGTGTTTTAGTTTGGGAACCAAATATTTTCAAGTTTTTTCAAGATGACTCAACTTTGTTTTACAAAACATTAAAAAATACGAACAGATCAACACTAATTGCTATTTATATACTTAAGAGGGAAAAGTGTTTTTGACAGGGAAGAAATGCAAGTAATTCCTTGAAATTTTGAGTATATTTTATAGAGACATTTAAGTAAATACGGTATGTTTTTGGAAGTATTTCTTCAACTATTATTGAAGTTATCAGTACTCCCCATCGGAAGTAACAGCAGATATAGCTGTTTGTGTTCATTCATTTCATTTACTTTAGATATGAACCTAATTTCTTCAAAAAAAAAACCTGCATAGTTTAGAGGTGATTAAAGGCAATAGCACCTTTTTTTTTGTAAGACTTTTACATAAATTGGATTCATATAGATCGTTAATGTAAAAAAAAATTGCCTATCAATTTTCAATGTGTTTAGTGAAGAACTTTGAATCAAAAGTGCACACAAAGTCAAAAAATGTTGTTCAAAACGCGATTGAAAAAAGAATAACCGAAAGCAACGCATTCAGGGCACTCTTAAATTTTTTGGAACTACTGTAGATTTTTTTAAAATAAAATAAAGCTATAAAACTATTGCCTATTCATTTCTGCCCATTAAAGGGATTTCGCTCAACCTCTCTAGTTTCTTTCTCTATTTTTCACATTACAATGTTCACTTCAACCATAACACTCTGTTGAACAGAAAAGTAAACATAACACATAAACGTGTATTGGAAATCAATTTTAAGAGGAACTCTCTTGCACTTTATAAAATTAAAAAAAAAAATACTACTATACTTCATCAATTTTAGCATTGATATCCTTCATTATAACGATTTGAATCTTTCGAGATTGTAAATGACTTCCTAAGAGATAGGTTCGTTATACGTATTCCGGCACTTAATCACTCATAACTTCAGAACGAATTAAAATTTTTTTATTTCAAACTTTGGGAATATATTTTTGAATAATTTTACTAAAAATCTACGAAACAAAAAATACTTAAATCTTTTTATCTACTTCCCCCTTCATTATTCAAATCTTATGGCGAATGGGACAGTCACATTGGAATATAGTGAGACTAATCACTTTTTATTGAAAAATATCCCCCGCTTTTCTGTGCATATTTCATAGCTAATCATCGACAAACCTAAATAACATTTGGTGTTTTTATTAGGAAACTGTAGAGGGAAAAAAACCGATTTGGTCTGGGAAGTCTCTAGATAATCGCAACCGAAAACTTCCAGGTTTCGCGATACAAATCAACTGTTGTTTTTTTTTTGCAAAACACAAACAGATAAACACTAATCAGTATTTATGACCTTTAAATGAGTTGAAGCAAGATAGAAATATTACAATGTTTTAGTTATCCAATCTTTGGTTTTGAATAAGACGTAAATTTCGTGTGATAAAACAACGTCGACCATAATAACAAAATAAATTACCTTTAATGGTATATTATTGGCTAACGTATGATACGTCCAAAATATTCGAGTTGTTATAAAATATGCAATAATAACATCAACACTGTAATGTCCATGTGATAGTTCTAACATAATTACACCAATTACACCTAACGCCCAATATAACCAATGTAATGGATATAATTTCTTCGGTGTATCTAAAAATAATGTAGGTAATTAATTAATTAATTACATATAAAAATAACTATAACTTACATTCAGCAATAAAAAGATAACTAAGTACTAAAACAACAGTATGACCACTATAAATAAAATCACCACAATAGACATGTTTACCATTAACAGATAATCCAAAGCCTGACATTAAATTTAAAACTCTTTGAGTGATCATTAATGGAGTTGTTTCATTTGATTTTGGTGAACAATAATAAGTTTTACTTGCTACTGGTAGAACTGTTACATACATTGTTATGGCTCGGTACATATATAATAATGACATTATTAGAAACATTCTTCTGAGTACTATAGATCTAACATAAAAAAAATTATATAATTAATTAATTATAATAATTAATTGGAGAATTCCATTTACCTGTATTTATGAAAGACCATTGATATAATACACGAATTTACACAAAATATTATAATATATTCTGAAACATTTAAAGCCCAGTCAATGGCAGGTACATTATCAAGGAACACATCAGGAAGGGGCCCATATATATTACGATCAGGCACACGTTCATGTACTAATGAGAGCGAGGTAAGTGTTAACACAAAATTAAAACATAGAATTATCGCAGCTGCAACATAAATTTATATTAGAGAATATGGGATGATGATAGAAATACAAAACAAAAAAATTATACCTATTAAAGTCTTGAACCATTCACGTTTAAATCGAGATTCTTCCCTTGCCGGTGGTGGCATATTAATTTTAATTACACCATTCGTATCATTCTTCTGTTTAGCATTACTATTATTTGGCATAATATCTTCATCGTCATCTTCATAAAATTCTTGATGTGATGAGGATGTTGATGATGAAGCCGATTTATGTGCTTTTCCATTGTTTGGCAGTAATGGTTGTCTTTGATATAAATCGCCTGTAATAGCCAATTTTGATCTGTTTTTTTATTTTCATTTTTCAGAATGACAAATAATTCGTTAATCTTTGACGAACACCAATGTATAAGTTTAAAGAATTTTTATTAAAATAGATCGATTAGTAACGGTGTGGATTCGAAAACTTAGCAGTATTTGAAAATATTAACAACAGTTTTGTAAACCTTCAAATTCGTTTATAAAATATGCCGAACCGAACACGTGAAATTTACCAAATTGTCTGAGACAGAACGTAGAAGTTGCAAAATAAGCAGAGAAGATTACGTATTAAAATGTTTTAGGATTTTGAGGCGTTGCATCGTTTTTGAAATCAGTAAATCCTTTGGATTGAAGTACGAATTTAACTATTTTAGCATGCTTAAAATGAGATAAAATAATCGAGCGATTGAATTGGGAGATTTTTTATCTACATTAACTGTTCTCAAACTATAATATAATAATTCAAAGACAATGCTCAATGCATTCATAATTAACTTGTACGTCGGAAATTATTCTAATTTTATCTCTATGTGAAAAATTTTTGATCATTACTAGTAATGAACAACTTTTTTTTTGTTCGCTTTTAGATTATCTTTCAAGATTATCTGTGAATTGGCTCTCAGAGATAGTCCCGTTTTTTTCCACTTAATAATTTATTTGATTTATTATAAATATAAATACAAACAAAAATAAACAAAATAAACAACTTTTATGAGATTTACAATTACAATAAACAGAACTAAGGCATCAAACCCTTCTGCATACGTAAGATTTGTGTAACATTAGCGTCTCTAGATGGCAAAAAACACTCTTACTGAATTCTGTTAATTCTTAGCTCCTCTCACCCTACATCAGAAAAAATGTAATCGTATGTGCTTTATTGCGAGATCGTTCAATTATTATCTTACTTTTTGCTGGCAGGGCTTTGTATCGTTATTTCTTTTCGTTTAGGTTCGATTAATAAAACATATATCGGTTCGGTTTCGGATAATATATCGGTTTTACGATTTTCTGATTTCGGTTCAGTTCCAGCTTGAAACGTGTGAATGCAGTATGTGGTGATTTATCTCATGACTTCGAACCGTTATTTTATAGTTCCGGATAAAATATTGTTTTTTTCCGGTTTTCGGTTCGAAGCTCTGATTGTGTGGGGTTGACCAAACTTTTGACTTTTAACACTTCCTTAAACGTTGCCTCATATGACACATTCTCATAGAGTCGAAAAATATTTCAGGTAAGTTTAAAATGGTTGAAGAGGCTCATTGCCAGGGCCGGCTCGAGGTTTCCTGGCGCTCCAGACAAGCTTATTTTTGACGCACCCCTCCAGGAATTAGTAATGATTTTCGTGAATTAATAAATTTTGGAAAAGGTAAGCTTTTGCTAAATTTATTGAAAATCATTTTTTTCTCAACAAGAAAAAACAATGGTCATTCGCATTCAAAATATAAAATTAAAAAATAATGGCGATAATTTTTTGTCGGATTTTAGAACGCCACAATAAAAAAGTCCTGGAGCCGTTCATGGGATGTCCTAGACACAATTAATTATTAATTATTAATTTTTGGAAATAACATTAACACTTCAAAGACCGGAACACAACTAAACAAGAACGAATAAATTTAACAATAAAAAGCGTGTCAAGTAATTGGCATTCTTCACAAAAACAAGAAAAGGTGGAAAAATATTAAAAATGTCTTTTATAAATAATAATGCGGCTGTCCAAATGAAGCGGACAATATAGATGAAGGAATTGGGGCTAAGGGGGCAGTTGTTGGATTACTATTTTCTGTATGAGGTCTGAAGTTCTGACATAGAATTGATTAAGCTTTGGACACATTAAAGAGTGTCGCCTCCAAAATTATTCCGCTCCAGGCAGCTGCCTGTTTTGCTGTGGTCTCGGGCCGGTCCTGCTCATTGCAAAGATCTTTTGAGCAGCTGAGATTTTTTGTCGATAAGCAAAGAAGCTTAGGGATTCATAGTTTAAGAATTCAAAAATATAACATTGAAAGGGTTCGTGTTATAGAAGCAACAAACAATTAATGATGTAATACAAGAATCTTGAGATACAAATTGGGGGAAACCAATGTGGGCTGTCCATAGAGAATTAACCAAATTGATATTCGTTAAGCTCTATTCCATTTGAGATGTTTAACAAGTATGTTCTGAAGTTTGCCATGTTGAATAATAAAAATAATAAAAATATAGCGATTGCGTGGCACTTAAAATGACTCATAATTTAATAACAGTGTTGGACAGAAATTGATTGATTTTTTTTTTAAATAAATAAATTATTATAGAGAATGGGCTGAACTCACCTTGTGTCATTCTTGTATTTTTGGATGTATTTGGTGTCTCGTCGTCGTCTAATGGTGGTATTGATAATATCGAATGTGGACTTAATAAAGTATGCGATGAATTGTGTTGTTGTAATTGAGGCACATCTGTTGTTGGATGGATACTTCCATAATCAACAAATTTTGGTTCTAATACCATTCTATAATAAAATCAAAATACAAACAACAATTAATTGCAAAGAAATTTACTTGAATTTTTCGAAATAAAACACACATGTCAAACAATATCACCATAGTTGATTAATTGAAAATTACCTAATCGATAGATCAATATGAGTATTTGTTGTTTTTAAAATACAATCTTCAATTTGTATATTATTTGTATTACACGGATTGTGTTGACGACGCCTATGTCGTAGAATATTTCCTAAAGTTTATGAAACATTTATCAATCGATCAATTCGAAATTTAAAACAACGACAGCGAAATAAAAAGTTAAAAAGAAACCACCTCACCAGACATTAAAAATACATTTCAACCTATTTACGGTTTGAATAGAAAACTGTGTTGAATAGTTGTAGAATTGTGGAAACTTTCATAATAGGAAATGTTAAAAAAAACATGTACAATTGCAATTTGAATAAAAAAACGCAAAAAAATCATGTTTTCGGATTTGATTTTTTTTTGAAACATCACAACGAAACCTGAGCTTGTTACTATAAAAAGATACGTTTCACATTGTGAAACTAGTAGAATGTGTCATAAATAAAATATTTCATAATAATTATGGCCGTAATGTAATGAGTAGTGTCGGTATAATAGTGTTATCTAAAACAGAAACGCCAGCCACACAGTGCCGATCCGAGAGGGGGGCCACGGGGGCATCGGCGCTGTTACCAGAGGGGCGCAGAACCATTTAAATATGCAGAATATTATTGAATAGATATCGGAAAGGGCGCATGAAACTCTTGTTTATCCGGCCGCAATTAACCCTTGATTCGGCTCTACAGCCACAATAAAGGTAATTTATAGAAATTTTTGTTTTGAAACGCAACGTAACATTGTTTTTTATATGACTTAATGGCAGTAATTTATATAATGCATCTCAGAATACGACCATTAATTTGGGGACGAATTTTGGCACCCAGAAATCACCCTTAGCAGGTGAAAGTTTGCAACAGACAAAAGAGAAAACTACATCCAATAATCAATTGAATGTTTGAAGACATGAGATAATCGAGACGTACTATGAATCCTTAAAGCAGCGCAAAACATCCTTAATATAGGAGAAAAATGGTGCTTACCGCCATAGGAACAGAAACCCCTTCGACAGGTATTGTAAAGTGGAATTAAGTCTCATATTATCATACCACACAGTACATAAAACACATACAACTTCAATAACCATATCACAACTTAATTTTATCGTTTTTATACCAGTTAAGATCTGTAGGAGGAGGAGGAGGAGAAGAAGATAGTGTCGGACAGATAGCAAGATATACGCAATTCACGTTATAATAAAAGTATACCGAGTGTTTTTTCTAATTTTGAAAAGTCAACTAGTTTTCAATTGTTCCCCTCCAATATAATTACCTAAGCGATAAGAACGTGTAGAGTGACGCTTACAATTAAATAACACGCAACATTCTAATTAACTCTTATTGATAGAGGAGAGAAAGAATAAAAACTTATAGTTCACTATCTATATTTCGAAAAAACACCCGGTATATTGGGTTAATATCTTCTCTCATCTAACTTTAGATTACACAACAAATAAAATGGTTTAGCGATTATTTAGTTTAATTATAATTACGTGTAAATAGTTTGAAGATTATTGATGTAGGGCACCAAGTTTATACTAAGACAAGAACCAATCCTAGACGTATTTAAAAGCCAATTATTATAATAACAAAAAAATTACCTCTTCCACAGTACCCAGACAGAATTAAAATTTTTCCGAATATTTCTGTCTCTTTGTCTTCATTAAATCTTAACGAACATAGTATTAAGGTCATTTTAATCAAACTTAAGAACGTTTCAACTGTCCCTCAACAAGACTGTTTAAAATTTTATCAAAAAAGTTGACGATAACAATGTTAATAACATATTTCGAATTTTTATCAATAACAAATAGAAAAGTACCAAGTATTTGCTACAATTATGTTCTTATCAATTAAACTAAAGTAATGTTTGTTTATTTGAACATGAAACTTTATTGTTTTGAACATAATTCAAATACAAAAAAAAAACATTCCAAGTTTGATTGATTGAAAATTGTAGCATTATAAGCATATCTATTATATGTATTTTCCATTATCATATGAATATTTCACAAGAAAAATTATCGGTCAATTTTACTTACATGATATGAAAATTATTATGATTACATATGGTTTATTTAGATTTATAATTGTAATTATATTTATATAATAATAATCTCAAATTATTAATTGTATTTTGACTCATCTAACAAACAAAATACGTATTTTTTTTTGATATTTCTATAGCGCAATTGCACTTGGCAATGATAATTTAATTGCTTTTTTGTTGTTGTTATTTACTCACTTTAAAATTAAAATAGATAACATATACAATCTTGGCATTCCATCCAAGTACATTGACTTGAAAATCGGAAAGAATATGATAAATAAAGGGCGGATTGAAGGTCATTTGGCTAGAATTACAACGCTCGAAATGCACCATTGACGTAGTTTAATTTTAATGCATGGTATTTACATAAATTTATTAAAAAAAAAACGTAGCACAAATCAACAAAAATGTGTTCATAATTTTAAAGTTTTTTTAAATTTATTTCTGTCAAAAATTGTTGTTTTTTTTTAATTTTCTACGTTAGAATCATCAGTTTGTTGTCTCTGACGAGCCGCTTTTAAAGAATGAGAGGGAGCAACCAGAATGCCATAGAAATACGGTACAATTAGGCACCTGTTTTTTCGCCGTAACGTCACGACGTCACGGTAGCAGTTCAACTGGTCCGTTGCTTATCTAAATGCGGAGTAGTTCGGACTTTATTTGTAGAGAAAAACTTTTCAAAAGAAAAGATAGACTATGCAAGTACAACAGCTGTAGCCAATACGCTCTATACGAATTTGTCTATCAGAATTTGCCTTGCTCCATCTTGGAGCAGATATCCGCCCTTTAATGATAAAATAACATACGATATTTTTGTTCACATTACAGTGCACTCAAATTATTAGTATTTCAAAATTAACACGTTCAAAGGGTATATCTTCAATTACTCAACACTTTTTTCTAAAGCCACAGAAAAGTCGTAAAGACTAGATTACAACAGATAATAACCAAGACACTGATGACATATTGTTAATAGAAGATCATGTTGACATAACGTCTGAGGCTCACGGTTCAAGGCTTGAAAATGTTACAAGGAAACAATAAACATAGAGTAAGATAATAATAATTAAAACAACAATATGCAGTCTGTGCCAAGACAATAAAATGTGATGCTTAGATTGTTTGCGAGGCATTCAGTTCAAAAATAAAAAAGCCTCTTAAATATAGACGAAGTCTTGAGAGATGATCCTGCAGGTCAGGGATAGCCAACACCGTGCCCTCGGGCGTAAGTACGCCTGTAAATGATGCATTGTGCTCGGCACGATTTCCCGATAAATCAACATAATTTCTTTTTCGAATTAATTTCATGATCAGCTTTTCGGCAGCATTATGTTGAAATTACGTGTTATTTATATATTAATTGAAATATGATGCCATTACATATTGTTGCGCCAGCAACATTCCTGAAAAATTTTAATTTCTATGTCGCTTTCAAGAAGGTTATCCACCCTTGATTGTTGTTTTTAGCACGTACTGACTATTTGATTACTTTTACCTGTGATGTGTAAAATATATGGTACCGGCGAAATACATAGACTCGATTTATTATTGTAATATAAAAAGTTTTGTTTTGTTTCTTGGTTTGATTTTGGTGATCATATTCTTATGGCAAAATTATAAAATGGTGTTGATGTTGAATTTTCACTCTACTGAATTGCATAGAATGTCATTTTATATGCTAACAGTCAATTGAATTTTTCTATACACTCATATATCACAGACAAAGACAGATTGTAGAAAATCAGTCTTAGTTTATTCAGTCAGTGGTACAGTTCATTCTTCGAGCTTATAATTTTGTACAACTAAATATTTTAAAAGTCCGTAACTTTCTCAGTAAATAAGAAGTTAGGTGACACTTGTCATTTAGAACTATAAGCTGAATTTTGTATTTCAGACCCACTTTGGCAGTGGCACTAAAACAATTCTATTGCTAATACGGTAGAATAAATATAAAAATAGCATTTTTACAATAAGTGATATTTCCTCAATTTAATATTGGCAAATGTTCTAAAACAAAATAAATTAGATTCGATAGGCAATTTGTCAGATTGTATAAAATTGTACAGAGAGTAAAATGTTTATTTGACATGTATGAGAGTACATTTTCATCATTTAACTGTACACATTCCGCTCTCTAGTTATCAAACAAATTACTCGTTACTATAGCAACTGAACGTTTATTGGTAGCAAATTAAAATAAATGACTATCAATTTGGAACATATGTAACTTGACTTGAAGTTAAACTTTTAAAAACAAATCAATCATACTAAAAACTTACTCTATTTTCATTACTCAAACAAGTAGAAGGGATAATTTAATTGTGTTTTCTTTTAAAAAAGACAAGTCCAATACTAGACAACACTTTTACTATTGAAAACTATTATCAAAACCTTGCAAAAAAAACAGCATAACCTTGTCCTGAAAACTATAATGAAGGCGAAATTATCGAATGTGCGATTTTAAAATCGTTTCAAAATTGGTGAAAATGAAAACATACAGAAATTGGGGCCTTCGTGGGATGTCTAACAAGAAAAAAAACCGTTTATAAAAAACCACATACACACAGTATAAAAAAATTGGCATGAGTTCGAAGTACCACTTTCTTACTCTATTAATTATTTATTTCTAGGATCGGTTGATTTTTTTATACAAATTCCTAGCACACAAGTGGCCAATTAAATCGATTCAAGTTAATAATAAATAAATTAACCCGAACACAACGAACAGAAAAAAAACCAAAGCCATCATTTAGAAAAGGAAAATTATGATTTATGCCATAACCTTGAAAGTGCAAGCCACCTTACAACGAACGTAGAAAATAATAATAATAATAATAGTTATGATGATTTGGTGGAATTTGCAATATTCTATAACTGATTGGAAATTATAATTAAATGAAAAGAGCAAAGGATACTTCGAATATTGTTGGAAATCAACAATTATTGTAATAATAATAATAATAATGATGATGATAATAATAACCAGGAAAAGATAGACTTTCTCAATAAAAATCGGGGTTAATGATCATCGTAATTGTTGTAAAATTAATTAGAATAATCGTTGCAAACATCTTCAACTTTATTATTTGTTAATAGTTCCTTTTTCTATAGCGCACATCCTGTAATCTCGAAATACGTAATATGTTTTGTTTAACTGTAATTATTATTTACTTGTTGTCAATTATTGATGATAATCATGAGAAAAATTAAACTCCAGACTTACCTAATTTACAATAAATGAGCCATTCATAGTTATAAAATCTGGTTTCATGCAGATTTCAATAAATTAAATCCATAACATACAACCACACAACTAACGAACTGTAAATTGGCTCAATTTAAAAAAGGTATACACAGTAATGTAACGAAGAGACCCCCTTCTTCTTCCGCTGCGTCTTCTTACAATAAATTGCAAATAATTCCAATAAATTATAATAAAATACGTAATTATTCCGTATTGTCCTTGATGTAGTTTTTTTTTGTATTTATAGATTTCGCAAAACAAAAAACACACACGAGACGTACACACACAGAAATAAACACATATTGAAGACGAAATAAATAGCAACAACCTAACCTAAATTTTTGCACGACACAATTTGATTGAATAAAACGTAAAAACAATTATAAGAGAGATTCTAATGAGATTCTTGTTTCAACGAGAGAATGCTTTGATTTTAATTCGAGTGATTTATTGTGAAAAATATCATTATTTAAAGTTATTAAATTTGCATGACTCGCGGAGTATTACGTTTACGATGTACCGAGAAATTGCGTTTACGTCAAAACTGTATGATAAATAAATAACTAAAAGTAGCGCACGCGTACAATTCCAACCAATCAGAGTCCACAACTAGTAGCGGGTAATTTTCAAAATTTAGAAAACTGATTTAGTACATAAATCTGTCATTATTTTAATCAATTTTATTAGTAATTGATAAACAATTATTGTTTTTCATACCAATTAATAGTGCATCTGGAATTAAATCGATTTTTGCGGATAATTGTAGCGCATGTGTTGATGATAGCCAATCAGATTCGTGCACTAAGGGCGGTAATTTGATGCTAATTAAAAATAATATTTATCTATTGTTTGTTACACCTAAGATTTGATTAATTACCAATAAATATGTGCGTTAGCGCAGATGTTTATAATTATTACCCGTATAAATGGTAATTGTTAATTCACTCATTTCCTATATTATAATCGATTGCGTGTTGGCAAATTGTGTAAATTTTGTAATAAATCCAATTTATTCAGTAGTCAACTGGATGTTATGTTAATTATTATCGATTAAAGATAAATTAATTGTTTAATACTATTTAAATCGATTTGATTGCTAAATGTAGCGCAAGTCTTTGTAGTCACCAATCAGATGCAACAAAAAAGGCGGGATTGTTTTGAAATGTTAAATCAAATTGATTATACAATGATATGTAAAAGTAAACAAAAACATCTAGCATCTTTGTCTAGTGAAGCAACCGGGATACCGGCATGGCTAAAAGAAGTGAATTATTAATGATTTAATTTAAGCGAATTTATTAAATTGCTTAGAATTACGGTTAATAAAATAACGTAGAATAATTGTCGATATAAATGTACTTTGAATGCTTTTTGTGCAATTAAATTTCTTTTATTAGTAATAACGATTTGGAATATAAAAAGGTGATCATTTTAAGGATGTACTTACAAATGACTGAACAAGTTGAGGGCTACCTGAGGATTGAGGAGTCCACAACATTTACTCTGTCTAGAATTTCTGCTAAACCAATAAATAGTTGCATCTTGGATGGTTTGTCATATCCGCAGAAATGACCACAGGAACTGATAAGATACTCTAGACTTTTGGGTTATATTTTGTTTTGTATTAAGTGCGCTTCCACTAATGAGCTGAATTACATATCAAAATTATTGAAACGAATCAGACCGAATCCTGTGGATCGGATCTCCGAAAAAGTGGCACTCGTGTGCATCCACCTATAGAATAATTCTCATAAGGTGAACACATACGAATGGACTTTGAAGGGAATAGCGATTGTGGAAGGTTCTGTTGCAGATGAGAAAGAGAGAGCAGAAGTCATGAAGGTCAGATAGGTTTTAAAAAATCTGACCTAGAGAATAATTACATAATTATTTTAGTACCATCAGATACGCTCTTGATTTACAACAGACAGAGATAGACAGAGAGACAAAAGCCTTACAACTGTTTAATAATAATGACCTTACATCATAGTTTCAAGTGTAATCCGTTGTTAGATAACTGCGTCCAATTTGTGAGTAATTAAATAAATTTTATTGACAAACAGTAGCGAATCAGATTCGAGTGATAATGGCGGTAAATCTACAAAGTTTGACATAAAATTGTTTTATTTCCTACAAATATTCCACGAATCACCAATAATTAACAATTAATAATTCACGCAAATGTTCGGGATTATTGCCAACATAAACGTGAATTGATTGTTTATTGTTAATTAAAAGGTTTTTTGTCATGTTCTATTACATGCGGTGAAAAGCAAACAATTAATTACAAAAATCTTTAAATTGCAAATAGCTCTCCACAAAATTGAATATTTACAATTTGTGACCGCAAAAATACAAATTAGAGATCGCCTCAAATAACCTGAAATTGTGGGCAGAAAAAATGAGACGCACTATAGTTTTTGCGTACTCACCGATTGGTTAATTGTGACTAATAGTAGCGCATGTAGTTTATAACCAATCAGATTTGGATAAAAAAGTGGTAAATTTCGAAAAAAAACTCAAATCATTAAATCGATCATTTTGAATAATTGAAATCTAATCAACTATTACTTACATGATTGATTACAGTTTTTATTGATACAAACAGTTTCCTAGTAGTTAGATTGATCCCTATGAATAATTGTTATATTTTTAAATAATTACTAATAGGGAAAAAATTCATAGAATTTTTTTTTGTAATTTTCCTGCATAATTGTAACGATTGTTTTTGCCAACCAAGGCCGAATGGTCAGTCAAATAGATAATTATTACTATTGTACTATGATAATGAGTGACGTGCTAGATTCTAATGTTTGTAATGAATTTTTTCAATAATTATTTTAAATTATTTCACATTAAAATTTGCGGTAAATGTGGTTTTTTCCTCTCGATTAAATCGTTCAAGATCCGAAATTTCATATACACACAACCTTGAATCGTCTATATTACACAATTCGTAAATATCTAAATTTGTATACAGAAAAATGTTTAATTTAAAAACATTTTCTTTTGCAAAGATTTCTTCGAAACTTTTTTAAATATTTCTAAATAATAAAAAAAACTTACTCGATAGTATCCCTATCATTAGTCATATCGTTGGCATTGATGTCTTTTTCAACAACGATTTCTGAAACACTAGTAACTCCCATTGTTGTTGTTTTGATTCGGACAAATTTTTCAGCAAAACACTACGATTTCACACAGTTTTAGTGTCCACATTATTTAAATTATGAGCCGATAGTGGCCGTGCGGGAAATTGTAACAAGTTTCGATCTTAATGAGGTAATAATAATAGTGAAACAATCCCCACTTTGCACTCGCATGTGTGTTTACGATGCTCTCGTGTGGTGTTCTTTTTTTTTTCAAAATTTTCGAGAGGACCATAGGTATTATTGGATAGCGACTAAAAGCAAGACTTCTGCCAAACCGACTCGCACCTTGTTTAACTCTTTATTTATATATATTTTTTAAAAAAGTTCCTATAAACCAACTGAAATAATCCAATATAATTACGACAACATCGAATCGTGACGTAAATTATACACATGATGATTCATATGAATTCTATAGATCGGATGTTGTGCAGAGGACGTTCAACTAGATAACAATATAATAAAGCAAGAAACCCTAAACGTATCCCCGATAATAATCGTTTCCAATGTTAGAAAATAAATTAATCCAATTCGTTTAAAATAGATCGATGACGTCTTATGGTCAATTACCAATGATAATTGTGAAAATGGCTCTAAAGCGGCTTAAATTGATGGTCAAGGTGAACTGACCCAAATCATTGGCGAATTTTTGTTAGATATTTTCGTTTTAATTAGCGTCAACAATGCTTATCCAAACAATAGCAGCATTGTAAAGTTCAATGTTGCATTGTTTTATTTTACAAAAAAAAAAACATACCTTGAATCGTCGAGTTGTTTGTATTTCGGCATTTTTTTGCTACACTTTACTATTTTCGAGAATTGACTAAGACTAATTTTAAACTAGATTTAAACTTTGACCACTATCGTCGGCGTCTTATCAATTTAATTTCTTATTATTCTAAACATTAATTAGTTGTGCTATCGTCTATTTGAACGAATTGATATTTTGAGTTAGACATGCCACATGCATCACTGTAATTATAGCTGACTAGAGTTTTTGAAGGGCGATCAATAGTGGAGTCTAGACGTTTTGAAATTTTGCAAACATTATTGTGTCTGAAAATCTCTACTCGATTTCAGCTATCCGTTCAAGTTTTTAAACTTTTGCCATGTCAAACCGTCATAACACAATATGAAGTAACACTGTGACTTTATCGATTGGGAATGGTCTATTAGAAAAACATTTGGCCCCCAACGGAGGAACGCGCTAAAAAGATGCATTTCCCGTGTTGATGAAGGCAATACTTCTACTGGAAAAAACTTTCAGGAAGCATGTATATTGTCGTAAAAGAATGAATCGACCCTATCAAACAACTGACCTAAATAGCAAAAGAATTTTGTATTGTGCGCTTGAATCTATCGAGAGAATAAACCGATTTAGCACTCGTTCCCAGGGGCGGATTTAATTAGGGTTAAACTTCACCAATACCAATAACGTTTGTAACTTGTAACAATTTTTGCTTCTTATAAATAATTAACCTTACGCCCCCAAAAATTTATATCGGCTGTTGCTTGTTTCAGAGTATCTGAGAAGAGATTGACACTAGGAAGTTAGGGGTCTGCAGCAGGAATTTGTCAAGCGACAAGGTTAAGTAGCAAACCGATAAAATGCTCCACTTTATCAACTGCAGGAATGTTGACCTGTATAGTAAAAGCTTCTCTCAATGTTTCAGTGCATAGTTTGTCATATGAAATTATCTTTGAAATCAAAGAAACTTTCCAAACAGCATAGCTAATGTTGAATAAAAAAAAATAGAAAACTGCTGTACCACTGAAACTGAAAGCCACCACCAAACTTCAGACTGATTACTGAAACGGGAGCTATTCCTTCTTGAAATCAACTGGCACCAAATTTTTATTGAAAAAGTCTACAAATATTTATATCAAACTTAATCTGGAAGGCAGTTTTTCAATTGAAAGCCACTTCCCAACCACCTCGTACATCACTTATGGTGGAATTTCAAGGGATAAGGGACAGGATTCTTGACTTTATCAACCACTAGAACGATTTTCATGACGTGACTTGAATTATTCAGTTTCAGTATATCGTGTATTTACAACTCTAACTTTCTACACTGTTTTTGTAAAAATACAAAACCAAAGGTCTACAGGTTGCTATCATAAAGTAGCAGTAATCAAAAACTGTCCCTTGCTCTAGAATAATAAAAGAAATTCTAAACAAAAAAGGTGGAATTCTTGTTTTTTTAGCCAGCCGATTTCTCCAACCTGGCCCTTAGAACACGTCGTGTTGTGCAGATCGAATATTACACATGTTAGAAAAAATAGTACAATAGAAAATTGGATGATATTAAAATCGATTGACAATGGACACAAAACTGATATTGAATTTTGGCCCCTCAATTACGTAAAATATAATCTTCAGGCAGCATCTGCGACGCAGTGAAAGCTTTCTTATAACTAATAACTTCCAGCAAAGCTCATAGCAATGTAACATATGGTAGATGCTGTACAATTGTCGACTGCATCATTTACGATTTAAAGGACTCGACCTAGATAGTAGAAAGTTCAAAAGAGAGCTGGGCGACAGGGTGTCTGGCTCAAAAATACGCAATAGCGTTATTACATGATGAAGCAAATAACTAAAATTTTAATGGTTGAATTAACATTTTGCAGATTGCCAAGCTTTAGGAAAACGGTTTTGACAATGCACAATTAACGTCCCCTTGTTGCAATTATTCAGATCATTATTTATATTTAGAATATGTTCTCTCAAATTTCGATAAAAATAAATTAATTAATTGAACTCACCTTAAAAGTGCACGGCGCCACTTTTCACCAGTTTCAACAACAATCAATTGTAGCCGCATTATTTTTTATAATAATTATAATAATAATAGCAATAATAATGTACACTTTTACTCATCATTACGATTATTTTGTTGGGAGATTCACAATAATTGAACGATAATTTGCCATATTTACAGTAATTTCTAGATTTAATCAGAGGAGAATCAAGTTAGGTTAGGTTTTCAGGAATTTTCAGGCGTCTGATATATCATGACGTTACAGAATTGCCGTCACGACGTTTGGAAAACAATCACATGATACGCATGCTCTTTGTATTCTAGAAAATTTTCAATTATGCAATTTTTTGATAAAATTCCCATTCAATTATTTCTTGTACCATTCATCGGCTTAAATAATGGTTCAATTCAATTAATCGCCTCGATAATTACCGCATTCATGGAATATTGGTGGGTAAATGAATGAAGCCGCCCCCGCATGGTAGTCTTTATAATATCGATTCTTGGAAATATTATTGTTTTGTGTTCAATTGAAGGACAAGATTTAAAACTCCATCATCTTGTATGACTCACCTCTGTTTGGAGCATCGAGAAATTCGTAAATCTTCAATGAAATTGTAACGATTCGTCGGTACGGGATAGATGAGGGCATGTTCAGAAGATGTTGTCATCCATGTCAAACCATTCGTTTCTAATTTCAATGATTTCTGATAAAGCTCCTCGTTTTTATCGTTTACATGCTGCTCATTATCGTTCTGATTTTGTTTATAACCACTGCAATATCCAGACAATTCGAATTACAATTTAATACAAATTAAAAGTGAATTGTGTGCATGAGAGAGGAGTGGCCGAACGGGGAGTGCTATTTTGCGTATTTCGTGACATTATCGGCAATTTAGTTTCAATAGAAATGGTGTGTTTTGTCATGTCGAAGGTGACGTGAAAATCTTGGCAATGGAAAGCTATCAGCAATATCGATCCGCAAAAGCGAATCAATTTTATTTCAACAATAGGGGAAAGAAAATAAGGGTTCTCTCTAAGTTCAAACTGTATAGGAAAAAGTTGAAAATCGTTAATAATTAACGCAAAAACTACACTACAATCAATACAAACAAACGTTTGTTTTTGTATATTTTATTTTTATTTCTCGAACAGAAAAAGCGCTCAATACACACTCTTTATTGGTATTATTTACAAAATAAATATTTACAAAGAAAAGTGCAATTTTGCCCCGAAATCCCACACATTTGCACGTACACAAAGTGAATAGTTTTTGTTTGAAGTGAAAAAGCTCTAGTGATGTGGTGCTTTTATTATTATTATTATTAGATTTTTTGTAAAAAGAAAACATAAAATTATTTACTGTGTCATTATTTTGCAAATTTCCTCGTTTTATTCGAATTCTTTGGACGTAAAAGAAATTTTAATTGGAAAATTTCCAAACACAACTAACCGTATTGGAAGCTTTTCACCACTGTTATGGTTGTTATCAAAAGACACCCAGGGTCAAGCTGGCGATAACAAACAATAAGGAAAATTAGTAGATCATGCTATACACCTTTGTGGCAGTTCTACATAGATATAAACTAATGTAGGTTGCGCTTGCGTGCTTTAATCACTTTTATTTTAAATTATTAACGAAAAAAAAAGATATGTAATCGGAATAATTGGAATAAACAAATGATGGTATGGTTATAATTTGGACGATCATTTTTTTTTTTTGATTGAGGTCTTGTTAAAGTTGTTCGCTTCACTAAAAATATTCATCGACACGTTCATATACAAACACAGATACGCGTGTAGTTGGAGAGCAAAATTTCCGTATAATCTTGAAAATTTCATTACCCACATGTGCGGCAATGAAAAAATGCCAATAATGTTTACGAATTATAACCGCAATAATGGGAATAGTTATATGCTTTGATGGAGCAGTAAACAGTTTTATGGATGTTTATGGCTAGGAAATTGGAAAATTTCTAACTTGTTTATCTTTAGACGAGTGGGCTGGATTCGGTAGAGCTAACGCAGAATGCGTAATAAAATTACAAAAAAATACAGATACGGTATTTTGTTCAAGCATCCAAAAGAGAGGACAAGGTGCAGTCGAGTGGATAGCTTCATGCAGTTGTACACAGCTCCAAAGCGCTTTAACAAAACAACTAACCAGTGACTTCTTAAAAGCGGCTTTACATGGTGGCGTATTTAAGTCCAGTGGCCCCTAGGCCTGATCTGAGATGCCACTCTTTTCGTAATAATAGAAAACATATACTTAGGTGAACCTGGTAAATATCAGGATCCGTACACTTTCTTTTTTAAATGTAAAGAGGATCGAGTACTTTGAAGCTAATCAGGAAATAGAAAAATATCAACCCATATTTCAAACAAAGTCCTAAGATTAAAAATAAGTCTGAAAACTTTATGCTTAAAATGCTGTTTGCGCCCCATCATTTGCTGCTCCCCAAATCGTGTTGCCCTAGGTCAAATTCTCGCCCTCGTTAGGCCTAAATCTTCAGACAGCAGAGCCGGCCCGAGCTTTCCTGACGCTGCAGGCAATCTTATTTTTAGAGCCCCTATATCTAGAAATTAATAATAAGTGAAGTTTTGTATATTTCGTTACCGAATCCTTTGGCGACTTTGTTGATTATTTTCCTATTTAACAAAACTTTTTTTAACTAAATTTCTGATCGAAAATAGTTTCTTTTGATAATAAGAAGAACATCCAAAATAATTGTGACAATGCTGTGTTGAATTTTAGATAAATCCGAATTCAAAAAAGTTTGGTGTCCCACAGAATAGTGTCATAAATGATTTCGTATTACAAAAATTCAAAATAAAAAGAATCGTATGAGACACTTGAGAAAAAAAACTCACTTGTTAGTTGAATTAATGCAACAAAAATTGAAAGAAAAACTATTAGTTTTGGAAGAAACAACATTATTATTAGAAAGGCACTGACACTTACTCTGACACTATCACTATACCCAATTAATTATTAATTAACAAAAAAATCACAAATTTTTCGAAACAACAAAGACACACACAACTGAGCAAGAAGGAACAAATCTAAAAGGGCTGTAAGTAAGTGTCCTTTGTTTGTATCAATAATAAAAAAAGTGGAAAAATATGAAAAACATGTTTTGTACACAAGACAGATGAAGAAGTCATTGGCGCTAAGGACGCAATTAAAAACTTTAGAAAACCTTCTAAGGGTGGATTTAGAAAATTCCTGGTCCTAGGAAGAATTCAATTGTTGGGATGCTACTTTTTGTACTTTCGAAATAAAAGCAATGGTTTTTTATCCTAGAATCTTGACCGAGAGAATTTTCCAAAAATTGAATTTCTTTGACGATCTACCAGGACTGAAGATCTAACATAGAATGTAACACCTCTAAAAATAACTTTTTTCCAAACTGAATCATATCTTTTGTATTTCGCAACAATTCGAAGGCAGTACCCCAATCTCATTTAAACAAATTCAATAGAGTTAAGATTGGTCTATTTTTTTTTCAATTATACTTTCATACTCCTTTTAAGAAAATGCTAGACGTTTGGTATAGGATCCACTAAAAAGTGCCACCCCTAAAATTATGCAGTTCCAGGTGACTGCCCGTTTTGCTGTGGTCTCGGGCCGGCCCTGTCAGACAGCTAAAGCTGTAGCGTGTGGGTTGAAAATGTGAAGGGTTTTTGATAAAAAAAAGCAAAAGTTCGAACAAATTGACCTTGTAAAAAATACTAATGTTGACCGCAGTCAGGTGAATAATTCTCCAGTAACAGAGCGGCTTTTTGCAGCCACACCACCACCGTTAATGTTAATTTCAATCTGAACATGATTTTTGCCCAAAAAAGGTTCCCATATTTCATTTAATGCGTTAAATGACGTCATTCACCAAAAATTATTATTTTTGAAAATATTTACATTCCATGCATAAATTATTTTGTTATTTATGCATTATTAAATATGACATGTGTTTGTAGAGAGATTTACGATTAGTCATTGAGTGAAACTAGACCTAGTCATTACGAGTCTAGCGTACCATTAGAAATTGATTCGTAATTTTTTTCTTATTGAATATTCATGTGTCGATGGGTGTTTTATTATTTACCCCCCCTAATTTTTATTGATTGATGTTTGTTTTAACTAAACAATAAGCTGACAATGAGCTCTCTTTAAGCCCTTTAGATTAAAAAGACTATTGCTAAAGTAAATTTTCAATTGTAAATTTGTGCAAAATATTTTGGAGATCGTTTATAAAGTTGCAAGTGTGCGCCAAGCTAAAATTAGTTCACTTTACTACGCAATGGAGCGCTTCTGTAGTTTATAGTAATCCAAATTCACCTTGCCTCATTAGAGGTATTTTCAAAGAATACAACTCTAAACATTAATAAATTTATTCAGTTTGGCAACTAAATTCGCACACATCCACATTGATAATTATAGAAATCGCTTAGAAATCAGCATCCCAATTTGATAGTTCATCGGGTGGTATATCGTTATCTTTGGTAAAACAATCAAAATTTGTTGTATCACTTGGACCTTTAATTAACGGTTGAATTGGCGGTGGTAGTGTACCAGCAATCAAACCATCCCAGTCGAAACCTTGGAACCATCTATAAAAAACAGCATTACATTTCTAATACCCACAAACAATTCTTATCGATAAATTACTTGTGTTTTTTGATATCTTGAATACCATCTTTATGATAACCTAAACGTTCCGATGGTGAATCCCGACACAATTTCTTAATTAAACTTTGTGCCGACCGACTGATGTTGTATTTGGCGAAATCCACCATATCGATACCTTTCAAGATCAAATTGTAGGTCTTCATTGGATCGGATGCGGTAAATGGAGGACTAGAAAATTTCACAATGCGTACAATCGATGCTGAGATCGTATCGTTTACCGTACCTGCCACTCAACAATTCGTGCATTAAGATACCTAAGGCCCAATAATCGACTGCCCGATCGTGGCCCTTATTTAGAATCGTCTCAGGTGCCACGTACTCCGGTGTACCACAGAACGTCCAGGTTTTATTACTGTAATCCAATTTCTTCGAAAACCCAAAATCAACCAGTTTGATGTAGCCACGACTGTCTAAGAGCAGATTTTCCGGTTTTAAGTCGCGATAAATGATATTTCTTGAATGTAGATAATCGAACGCCTCCAAGACACAGCCGGTGATGAATCTGGTTGTACTCTCTTCGAAACAACCACGGTCACGGAGTATCGTCCAGACTTCACCGCCTAAACACGCCTCCAACAGCATGTACACATATTTCGAATCCTTAAATGTCTTGTAGAGCCTAAAGTTGAAGATGGTTGTAATAAACAAGATTATGTGGTTGTTTGTAAGGTATTTACCGACAAATAAATGGACTTCTGCAACTGCCCATTATGATCTTCTCACTGAATACGTGGTCTTGTTGTTGGGTCTCGACGATATGCTGTTTTTTCAGACATTTCAAAGCGAACGTCTTACTAGGATCGTGGATATATTGAACTAATTCAACACGACCGAATCCACCAACACCTAAAGTAGCTATCACTTCTAAATCATCCAATTTTATATGACTAAATTCTATAGAAAACGTACAAAATAATGGTCAAATGGTAGAAATTAAAAGAATGGATTACCATTGAATTCATTATCAATAATTGGGGCAGTAATCGGCCGCTTCGGTCGATCACTATAGTCTTTCTCTTTAATCTCACTCAAATCCCCAATCAATTGTTTGAATGATTCCCTATCTAACGTTAAACATTCAACACCCGGATGCATTGCGATAATATTCGCTGTGCGACATTCCTCTTTCAATAAAGCCTGTTCGCCGAAATAATCACCTTTGGTCAAAATACGAATCTCCTCTTCTTCTTCACAACCATTCTCAGTCACTTTACGTTGGGTGACCTTAACAGAACCGTTATTGATTATAAAGAAGGTATCACCACTACCGCCTTGACGGATAATATAAACACCAGCTGGATAGAATTCCTAAAAAATCGCAATTAATCCAAATTAATCGCGTCAAATTGTCGAATTTACCATTTCTAGAACGTCTGCAATTTTCGCCAGAACCTCATTACTCAGATTTCTCAACAACGGCACCGATCTTAACGAATTGATATTGTCTTGAAGTCGTTGTAGTCCAGTTCGCATCATAATCTGTTGGAAGATCTTCCTATCCAACACCCAAACTTTCGAATCAGACGTTGCTGAAAGATTCGAACATTATTCGCATCTTCTATTATCAATAATAACAACTAAAAATACCTCGAATTGAAGCTGTGCGTGTACAATTGTATAAAATCGCCAATTCACCAAATGCTTTACCCGGTGGCAATCGGCCCAAAACATTCCCATCTTTGATCACTTCAAATTCACCATCAGCTGACACGAACAGATGGGCACCAGCTTCACCTTCCCGGATCACATACGTGCCGGCTTCGTACTGTTTCGGGTACATACAATCGACGATTTCGCGTACCTGTGATGTGTCCAAATTCTTCAGGAAATTATTGTCCATTATTGCTTCTTTGATCAATTGTTTCGATCTTTAATCGTACAAAAAAATTAATTAAATTCCAACAGAATTATGGTGAAATTATTTACCGAAAGTCTTTTTCATGTTTGATTATCGTGATATCACTAGCTTGACCTGAAAATTCGCTGGATTCCGCCGAGACACCTTGTTTTTTATTGTGGATTTGCTGTTGGGATCGATTCGGCATGGCGTGCTGCTCTTGCAGACTCGACAGGATGTCGCCATCTTGGGTCAATGGGGTCGTTTGCTGCAGGACGCTCTGCAAAACGATCACAACAACTGGTGATTAAGATATTCGCAATTTTCTAAGTGACTGTTCGAGGAACTGATGTGAGGTCAGGTCAGGTTGAGGATTGGAATATTTATAAAGGATGGACGTGCAGACTTGCACATGATCAGTTCATAGGATCCGTTAATAACCGTTTTAATGTTGATGTTCCGGTCAATTATGGCCAAATTTAGAATCTCATATACCACCACAAATGGCAACTGATCATTACAGTAGCTATTTTTATCAAAACTGCAATTCGATGGAGAAGTCAAATTTAGTTTACTGTCTTTATAAATGACACTAATCCCAGTTCAACTTGACTTATTCGACGCGATAATTCGAGACTTTTTCACAAATAGATCATTGATTAATGCCCGATAGAAAACGGTATGGAAATAATAACAAAACTGACGGAGAGGTTTATTAGGAAACACGAGCTTGCCCTAAGGAATCAATTGTTTAGTTCCTCGAATTACACGATAGTTACTCAATTTACACGATTGTTAGAATATTACAATTTATCTTGTGGACTACTTTCTGAAAATATCACAATGTTTTTTTTTTTGTGATGTTCTATCGATTCTAACGAGTTTCTCTTCCTGTGTAACTCCGAAAAAACAAGCCAACACGCAACTTACCCTTTAGTATTGTCATTAGTTTACTTATTAAGATCGAGACGTGACTATTACTGATAAGGTGATTTTTTCCATTCATAAATGAAAATATACAACGATTAAAATGTTGATATCTTGAATTTATCGATTCTTATTATTCGAAATAGAATAATACTGCCGGAAATAGAACAAAGAGGAAGTCTAGGGTTTTGTTGGTAGACTATTGGCATTTGACGCCACATTCTATATTTATTTCAACAATAAAAAATATCGAAAAACAACTCACTTTAAGTTTGTGGATCTCCCTCTGCAACTTTGTAACTTCACTCTCCTTAAACCTCAACTCTTGCCGTACACCCTCCAATTCACGATGACAACAATTGAACTTATCTTTGACCTCATCCAATTGTTGATGTAATGCCGTCAATTGCACTCGCATCTCTTCTGCATTACCATCGTTGATTGGCCGTGTGATTGAATCGTTGCGATTCCATGAATTCTTCGACGATGATGCCGACGATGAGGAGCGTCGAAAATTCGTTCCAACACCATTACCCATGACCGTGGGCGGTGATGATGGATAGATGCCGAAATCGGCAAGAAACTTCCAGAATTCTTCGTCCTCCCTACCGACACAACTCTGATGATAACTCAATGCCGAATATTTATGATAGTCTAACGTTGATTTGCGTATCTCATTGAAATCATTGTTGATCAGTGTAATTTCCGGATGTCGCAAGTACACATTCGCACGATGGTTGCTGCTGGTCTTGTGGCGGATCTCCGGATTCGATAGACGTTTACTACTGTCCACCGGTCGTGGGGTTGTTCTGGTTGTTGTATCAATTAAGGCGGGTGTTGAGCCGCGTTTCGTTGGACTAAATGGTGGTCGTGTTGTTGTCGTTAAACTTTTATAATACGAACTATTGTCTTTATTATTATTATTTGTGGTATTGTTGTTACACCCACACTTTGCATAGAGACTGCCACAGGTGTGTGATTTTTTAAATGGGGCGCGTTGTTCGTCGATTGTTGTTGTTGTTGGTGGTGGTGTTGACAATGGTGCGCTGTTTGGCGGCAAGATCTTCTCTTGATGCGCACCACTATTATTCTTATTAATAGAAGAAATCATTGCTGTTATCGTTGCTGTGAACAATTTGAAACTGGATAATTTTCAATACAACTGTCACCTATATATATATGCATATATTTTATTGATATTTGATCAGATTGCGTATTTATTAAAAAAGGATGAGACGGAGGACGTTGTCTTTGAACTCGTGGAAACTCTAGGAAAATTCCAAAATAATTTTAGAGAAATTCTGTTTCCTCTCAAAACATCAACAGTATTTTCGAGTTTTACGTAAGAGCGACGACAGAAAATTCCAACGGCAATTTTAGGCACTGCTTCAAGATTTTCGACGAAAAAAAAACAATCGCATTGTTATCGTTGCGATTTGTATCTTTTGTGGTGCATTTTATTGAAAATAGATTCTATTGTTTGTTATTCACACGTTGTTGACCTGGGTTCAAACCGATTTTTGTACGTCTTCTGTTTTGTTATCTTGAAACTATTGTCGACAATCACTCTTAAAGCGATACACAAAAACGCACACATACAAGAAGACAATAACGAACAAAGCCACAAATTTTTGTTTAATACAGCAAAAAAAATCGTTTAAAACAAACAACAAATTCAATTAGAATCAGCCTGTGAGATGTGAAATTTTTGCTAAATCCAATACAAATAAATGCAAACAAACCTTGATGATTATCTTGATTGCAATCTTAGGTGTTGCACATACACAAACACAGCTTAAGTAGTTTTGAGTGTTATCAAATGTGACACTTAAATTTTAATGGCATGTAAAAAAGGCGTGTGTGCATGTGTATGTGCGCGCGATGCTTATCAGCTTAATTCAATTTGATTTAGTAATGATGCTCATTGACCTTGACTTCTTTTGTTCATCATTATCTACATAATCTTATCAGTTGTTTTAAAAATAGACTATAATATACCGACCGACCACCTACAATAAATTCTCCATATTTATTTTTATTTATTAATTTACACACTCAATAAACACAGCCACTATTTACTTGAGATGCAAAAATAGATTTTGAATGTTTCGTAATAATTAAAATTTACAACTTCCTCTATTTCATTCAACAAAACTTTATTGTTCTAAGTATACTCAAAAAGTAGACATTTTGTCAATGATGATGATGGCAAAAAATTCAGATTAGATTAGATTTATTTTAATCTGTTTAATTAATGACATATCAGGATCTTCATGGGGCTCCCGGTGGAAGAGCCGCCATATGTTTCGCCTCAGTTAAAAGTACCTACAAATGTTTCTTAGATTTCAAGCTCAAATTGGCTGTGAATCTAGTCGTAAACAGTATATTACTCTATTTTGATCTGACCGTGAATTGCCAAAGAAATATTGTAATAAAGCCGAAAATTCAGTTTAGACATTATTTCTCATTTGAACTAGCTTTTTGGCAGTTAACTGTTATTTTGGAGAGGAAAAGACATCTAATAGAATAACGAACATTTTACTTGGACAGCTTCTGAATATAAAAAGCTCATAAGGCAGTTTAATTTTTGAATATTTCTGTTCAGAACTTAACTAGAAAGAGCTTAAAGATCTTGAAAAATTTTTCAATACATAATAAGAATTCTTGAATTACAATTATTCAATGTAAAATTCTTCGATTTCGTTGCTAATAATTTCTTGTATGTAACACGCTCTAGAAATTTCTGGCACTTCCAATTTAGTCACAATTTTGTAATTAGGTCCCCCCAATTATTAGGAAAAACTACCGAATAATAAAGGCGCTTTGATGCAACAACTTTTCCAAAATAGCTAACTGTAGCGTTATTTTCAATTTCTGAACAATTGAAAGTATTTGGAAAGTACATTACATAATTTAACTGCGTGTAGCCCTAATCAATTGGAAAATGCAGCTTTTATGTTTCTACTTACTGGTATTAGTTGTGGTCAATCTATTGTGTTCAGAGAGATAGCGTTTCATCGGTTAAGAAAAGAGGATTATTGGAAGTTATGAAAAGACACATTTTCAACAAAACGTCAAATAGTAACGAGTAACCGTTCAAAAACTAAGAAGTGCATCCACCAATTTTACACTTAATTAAAAAACGATATTTGCCTTCAAGAAAAAATAGAATCATCGCCACCAGACTGATGAACAATTGTTCTAATTTTTCGAATCCTGAACTGAAGTTTATTGCTTCTGAAAACGATCAAAAACCAAATATTTTCAACTACGAAATTCGCTTGTTATTGCTTCCTATTTACGTTTCCAAACTACACAAAACTGCTGACCTATTTGACCGGCAACACCGACAGTCTGTAAACCTTCCGCATTTACCTGGCGCATCCGCCAATTTTCGCATATCAGATTTCTCAAAAATGTACTTTTTTCAATTATTCGAATCAATCAAATTTGTTAATCGGCGAATTGTTCGCGGCCACATTAATCCGTCATCGATTCCGCAAGATAAAAATAAAGAAGATTGCAACTTGCCGTATTTATTAGTTAGTATATGTGGAAAATTTTTTCGAATAATTCCATTGCTCTCTATTGCTAAATTTAAATTTGTACAAAGTTTTTTGGTAAAGTATTCGGACTGTGTCGGTGTTGATCGTTTTTCTAGTAGAGTCGTCGCGACGCTGCTTAAGTCAAGAAAACGATGCTATTTATTTTAAATTTAGTTGTAATCCACACAGTTTCATTGAAATTGGAATTTTTTTAAAAGAGCAAAAAACTTACAAAGAAAATCTTAAAGACACCGGTAAGCAGGTGAGTCGCTTTACTGACATTAAACAATTTTAAATAAACATCCAATAATTGATGTTGAATTGAAAATAAGTTGGATTTAAATCAAAGATTCCGTATATAATTGCCGTTTCAATGGAATCCACGTTTGATGAATGTAATTATAATAAAAGCGGAACGTGAGTAACACCTGTTGACAGATACAGGTACGTTACTGAAATTTCCTGAAAATCAACCTTGAATCATTTTCAAAATATTTTCGTTGTACAATAAGATTTATATTTTTTGGCAAATGTTGGTTGTATAAAAAAGAATCAGGAATCTTTTTTATTGTTGTTGTGCATAGGAAATAAATTGTGCTATTTTTAAGAAAAAAAAAATGATCGAATCCATCTTTGCCATGAGTCCACAAAATGGCTAATTGCCAGATGTTTCGGCATAAAATCCAATAAATTATAATTAAAAAATTTTTAAATAACATATTAGTAAATCATTAAAACTAGTTTAAGTGGCAATTCGAACGGTTTCAAGATGCACATGCGCCCCCCGATTGCAATATCCTAAATTGGCACAGGCAGGGATCTTTTATTATTCATCAACTACCAGGCTACAATTACACCTAATTAGCAATTTAAGTCATCATAAAAATTAACAGAAAAAAATGAAAATATGTTTACGAATTTATTCGACCTTATTCGAGCCGTTTGTGCTAGATTTCTACCGAATTATATCAAATCGATAGACGGGTAAGTCCCCAAGAGTTACCGAAAAAATCCCCTAATAGTTGAGATTTAACTTTTAATTTTTGTTTTCTCTCTACTGTAGACATCCTGAATATTTACAGCATTTAATAATTGCCATGTATTTCCTAATGGACTCTAAAATCAGGTAGTTGATAAATGTTATCATTTTGTCCGTTGTTGAGCGATTTTGCAATTTTCCGATCGTGTTCAAATGAATTTTAAAAGACTACCCAGTTTTATTTATGGTCGAGCTGAATCCAGACTGGAATTATGCCAAATAGACAGTTGTTTAAAACTGATACACATACACGCACACCACAAGTGTGTGCTTTTTTTCTCCATCTCTCCTCTGGTTGTCCGCTTTTGTCATTTCTATTTGTGAAAAAAAAACACAGTATTTCCGTCATCGGTACTAATTAAATTGACCATCCCAAAAATCGTACACTTCCTCATTGATTATTTTGTTAATATACAATTTGTTTATTATTTATAAACAAACAAAAAAATTGCGCATTTTCCAGAAATAGCAACAGCCCACCGAACATGTCTGATAAACAAGTTGCTCTAACTGATTCAGGAAATCAGGAATTCGAACAGGAAACCACAGAAGAGACCACGTTAACTGAAGTATAAAAATAACATCGCATTTTTCGTATTGATTAATTATTATCGTTGATATTTTAGGTGTCGAAAGATTTGGGTCATACGCAAATGATGGAGAAGAAGGCAACATTCGAAGGCACTTCGAACACATCAATTGTCCAAGACAATGCCAGTAAAAATATACAAAGCAGTATGAACGTGCAAGAGAGTCAAAGTGTTGAGAAGAGCGTAACCGAGAGCCGACAGGTAACAAAAGTCTCATCATCACACAGTTACTCGATGGAAGTTGAAGAAACTGAAGAATACGAATTTGAATGCTGAAATACGTATCAAATCCAATATCCATTGCCACCAAATTTTGTACTATTTTCAAAATTCCACAAGAACAATGGATGGGGTTTTTTAGACCAATTTGCTTAATTAAAACGCTTAAATGGCAACAAAGTGATAGAGCAAAAGACGAAACACGTTTTTTTTCTAATTGAATTTTTAACAATTTTTTTGAAAAGTTATATAGAACTGATTCGTGATTTTTGGATTGTTTTTTTTTTCGTCTTATATGTCCATAAATGTTGTATACAGTTTTTTCGACAAATAAATGTATTTCAAATCTGTTTTTTTTTTTTGTTTTCTGTTTGTATTTCTCTAACAACTGAGCTTCAAAATGTTTCAATTAGTCTCAGTTCTATATAGCTACATTTCAAAACAATAACAATAATGTTAATAATAATTGCACGTATTGTAACATTTTGAAGCTGATCGTTGTGTATTTCCTTTAATCAGGAAACACCAGCAACTGAATCAACCACAACGACAAGTTTATCAGATTTTTACAAACCATTAGAACCGATCAGACCGTTTGAACCATTGAAGCCGTTTGAGCCGTTGAAACCATTCGAACCATTACAACCATTTGAAGCCTTACAATCGGTCGAATTGGTCAAACAAACTGGATTAATCACAAATAATAATAATAATAATAACAATAATAATAATGAGGCTAGTGATAAAAATTCAAAAAACTCCGAAATCAAAGAGGAGAACATCAAGAATTCGTTAAAAGAGATCATCAACGATTTAGATAATTACGTAGAAAAAGATAGAATGAAAGAGACCACAATTGAGGAGCGCATAATTAACGGTTTTCATGACAAAAACGAAGAGAACCAAGCAAAGGTTTGTAGATAAATTCTAGCACAATCCGTACACACAATATTCTTGTGTGCGGCTTGTTAAACACACAATTTCTCTTCAATTATAGAACGAGACACGTAATGATAATTGGGTAGCCCATTTACCATCGGTTTTACCAAATAAACCGCGTCCACAATCATTGCCACCTGACACATTCAGCCAAATCAATTTCTCACAGGTACACACATGCCCCTTGTTTTTATTGTTTTGTTTTCTGTTACACCCGCACTTTTGCGTGTTTTCTGTGGGCACAATCTGTGGATAACCCATTGAAAATTGTGATGGTTGAAATCTCATATAAAATTTTTCATCTGATTCTAGATTACGCAAGATATGAAGCAACAATTCAACGCTAGCGATCAGGTCAGTGTTGGTTTTTTGCAATTTCTATTTATTTATTGATTTATAAGAATTCTGAAATTATGTAATTTTTGGCTGTTGAAATAACGCAAAACACCATGTATAAAACACATTTAGTTATTTGAATAAGAGAACAAAACACTGGATGATATTTTTGGATTCTATCCAGATTACCAACAACATACGCCTTGTATGTTTCCTAGCAGATTATTTCTAGACGTGTTACACCAACAACCATACCAGCATTACGTCGCCTTTCTTTTAAAAATAATAAATTCAAACAATGAAATTAGCAATAAAAATCCACACGAATAATTAATGTTGTTGTTTGTGTTCTGATTTGTTGTTGTATCTTAAAAATTACATCTCTAATTCACCATTAATTATAAACCAAATGTGTCTGGTTATTGCGTCTTTAATTTACGATTTAATCTAGTTTAGTTGTTGTTTTTCTGTTGCCTAAATTAATTATCCCAATAAATAAACAAATCATTAAAATTGTGAAGATTGAATTTCAGAATAATAAAATGGGTTTATTGAAGAAAATGGTTGATACCGAAAATTATTCAACAACAACTACTAGTAGTTCATATCAGACTGTATCTGAAGTGATTGAATCGCAAAGAGGTTTTAAACCATCTGACCGAAACGATCCACAAAAAAAGGAATTTCTCACTAATCTCACTCAAAGAGTTTTCAAAGTACAATTGGTGAGCTTTGATATACACGTTTGCCAAAATTCCGTCCCCTCTAATTAATTAAATCCCGCATGTACCTAATTAATTCGATTGAAATTCAATCAATTTCGTACAATTCCAGGATGAGAATCAACCGTTAACGCAACCGATCAATTTGGAGAAGGTCTTTACGCCAGCTGACGGCGAACAGATCCAGCCCAAAAAGAACCGTAAGTCACTACCAATTTACTAATGCTTATTTTAATATATGTGATTCCAGGGAAAATGTTCGCTTCGTCAGCCTTCTACTCGAAAGGCCTCCATCCCACCGTTGAAGAGCAAGTGGAACTGGCGAAGAGAATCTCTAGTTCATTGAGCGACATCAGTAATCAGAGCAGTAAAGGGCAATCGATGTACGTGAACCGGAAGAAGCGATCAGTGAAATGGGTCCATGAAGGTGAAGGTAATTAGCGGTTATCATTGAAATCTCCCTTTATAAGAATGTAAACTAATCTTGTTTTTCTTTTTTGAAAAATTATCGTCATGAATGCCACGAAAATTTATTATCAGTGCCAACAATTCGCATGTCAGGAGAGTGTAAAGTGTTTAAAAATAAAAAATGTTATTAGGACACGTCCACATTACATCTAAATTTAATTTTCTATCGAACGAAAAAAATTTATAATCAATTCGATCTTGTGACAGGATTACGTTCAGAAAATAGTACAGAATACAACAGCTTCACAACAACATCGAATGAATCCAAAGATCCACTGAAGCTTGTCATGAATCCACATGGTCAAGTTCAAGACATCAACACATTAAGAAAGCAAGGCATCAACATCGAATCGGCTCTATCGCCCGATGTCTGCTTGGAAATCGTAAAAGATCTAAATTCGCCGAAAGGTAAAGGTGCGGAATTGTTTGCGAAACGACGCAAAAGGTCCGAGAAATGGGTGGTCGGTGAAACGAACGGCACACGACCACCAACCACACCAACTGTACCAGATATTATACCAACAATACCTGCACCGATCCTATCGCCATTACCACCAATCAGTAATATACTACCGCAGAGTTATCTACCGGAAACTGCGCAAAGGATGCAGCACAAGGAGAAATTGGATGAAATTCAAGTATGTTTGTTTTTTTTGTTGGTCAAATGTAATCGAGGTATAATTAAATCAATCGATAATTAGGAGAAATTCACGCGTCCACGTGTCAAATTGGTGAAATCTCCATGGGATGCGGCTTTGGAAACTGGATCTGTGGATGCGGCCTTCCAGGATGTAGCACCAGTTTGGCCAACGAAAGGCAACTATGTGGCGCCGGTTGTCAGTAGTTATGAGCAAGCTTTAAAGAACGATCAATTGGATTCATGGCGACATCAGACGAATCAAGAACAAGACCAGAAAGTCTTTGCTCATAATCCAGCTTATAATAGCAGTAGTATTAATAAGATTGTTGATAATCTACAGAAAGGCATCAGTAATGTTGATATCTACAAGCCGAAACTACCTCAAGCGTGGAATTCTGCACCAGCGAAGCCTCAACAATACAGTAAGTATTACGCCAATTGTTGATAATCATTTAAAATGAATACAATTAACCCGTAATCAGGCAATGTCCAATTAGCTTTCACTAATATCGCTAAAGCTCACACTACTCAAGAAAGCTCGTCCGCTTCTATTCCTGATAACACACAAACTAGTCAAGATAACGATATAAACGACACTGAAACTCATCAGGAAAACGAATCGGAACACAATCAAAACAATGATGAAGCAATTCAAAAGCAACCGGAAATTTTGATTGAAGAAGATAAGGATAGTGATACAAAAGAACCGGAACTGGTCAGAACAACATCACCATTTCCGACAATACCGGATCTAAACTTGAATCCGAAGATACTCGAAGAGGATATTGAACGGATCCGCGCCAGTCCAGTTCCATTTAAAATGGGCAACTCTGAGCCATCCACTGATACCATCGAACAAACCGATACTGAAACTGATGATGATGATGATGCGAAAAATGAGAATCTACCATTCCCAACAATACCGGATATTTCGAAATATCTACAGAAAATTGACAGGCCTAAATTTCAATTTTTACAAAAGCACGATTATAAACACGTGGATTTGAATAGAGAGAAATACGAAATTAAGGATCCCTTAAAGAATTTACCACCATTACCCGAAAAAGCGGAATTCAATTTTGCACCAGTTCAATCGGATTTGAGAGTTATCGAAAATACAGTTTCAGACAGTTTGAATCCAACTTTACGTACACTGCAATCGAAACGATTCGAAAGCGAAGGTCATTTCGTTGCAAGCCGTTCATGTTCACCATTTCCGGTTTATGTACCTTTTGCCCGGAAGCAAGAAGAATTAGACAATGAAAAACAAAAAGAGACGACGCCGCTTGTTGACAATAAACAAATTGTTGATCGGAATACAGAAGAAGAAGAAGAGATAGATGAGGATGAACGGCGCAGAAATGAGGAACATTTGCGAATGGTGACATTGTCGGGAAATCGCGACAAAGTTGAAGCCCTGCAAGGGCAAAAGGGATGTTTTGCAGAATTGAAAAGCATCAAAACAGCCTACCATCAAGCTGATAAAGACATAAATAAGGTTAAACCGAAAACATTGAAACAAACGAAATTTGATAATGAAGTTATGCAAATTTTGGAAAATATGAAAAAAACACGCGAAGGCAGTTGCGACAATGCCGAAGAACAAATCACTACTGAGACTGAAACGAAAGAAGAGCTTATCAGTAATGTAGTAACTACAAACGAAATTAGAGCCGCTGAAAGTGAAGCAATAGTAGACGATAGCAACGCTTTCACTGAAACCTGCAATGGTTTTGTTGAGAGTAGTGTATCTGAAAACGAAAATAGAGCTACTGAAAATGGGGCAATAGTGAACGGTTGCAGCACTATATCTGAAATCAAACGTCTTGCAACTGAAAATACGAATAATTTTGTTGAATCAACCACTGAAAATGAGAAAAAGCCGACTGAAAATTGTAGAAGTGTAGACGATTTGAAGAAGCCACAAATTGAGGAAAGTATAAAGTATAAAAAGCCACCATCGGCGATCATTGGTGCACGTCCGATTTTCAGTCAAGTTGATATTAATGAGGAGTTCCAGAAAGCCTTCGCTAAACGACAGCAACCGAGAAATATTCGACAAAGTATCGCCCAAAATAACAAAAATACGACTGAAAACAACAATAATAATAATAATAATAACATGAATACTGTACGTTCGAATATTGATAATAAGAATATTAAAATTATTAATAATATTAGTGATAATTCAACAAATCAATACGAGTTGAATGCTGAAAATAAAATTACTGAAATGGCGCATGTTGAAACGATTGCATTAAACAAAAATGAAGAGATCGAGAAAATCTATTATCAACAACAACGCGAATATAACATCGACTTTCAGGCGATTAAAGAAGAAATAGTCTATCCTGAAAATCACCAAATTACCAATAATAATAGTGATGAATATGTGAAGGTTCCTGTAAAATCACTGATAAAGAATTTTGAAAAATCAACAATGCCTCCATTGCGTTATAAACATATCAATGAATCATTTTCTGGTATAAATGATAAACTACCATCGCCCAACAATCATAGTAATCATGATTATAGAGAAGATATGCTAACACAAGCTGAAAGAGAGTTTAATAATTTATTCTACATAGCAAATTCGACAGTTGAGACGAAATATTTCACACCGGACCCACCAAAGATGTTACAACAATCTGAAAATAGTTCGTTTTGTAAATTTGAAAAATCAACAATAGAATTGGACAACAATTTTAAAGGCAAGCGATCTATTTATGTCGCCCGATGTGTGTGTATGTGTGCTTGTGGCTGTCCATCTCTTCCGTATTGCTGTCTATTTTTATATCAATTGTGTATTTATCTAATTTTTTTGTGTTCTCCTGTTAATTCAGCCCATTATTGACGGTGTGTAATGTATTTCCAGAAGCACCACTACCACCACTATCACCGAATTTCAAACCTACAGCTACTCCACAGGTGTTTGTGCCGAAAGAAAGTCCATATTTGAATGAGAATCAATCACCGTTTGATTATTATACAGAACCCCAACAACCACCGAAACAATGTCGTAAATTCAATTACAATAATTGCCAGAATTATAATACAATACCGAAAGGTTGGGGACAAAGTCGAAATTCAGCTTTCAACGAACCGGTAACGGATTTTTGAGAGAATTTGATTGATTTCGCCTATTTTTTGTTCGAATTCTTCCTTGTTTCTTTTTTTTTTTGGTCTTCGTCGTCATTTATGAGTTGAAACTACTTTTGTCTTATTTGTTGTAATTGCAAATTTATTGAGAGTGATTGCACAATTTATTGTTAAGAACAGTATGGATTAAAAGTCATTTTACTATTAACAAGTAAAATGATATTTTAACATACTGTCTATCGGAAATATTTATCTATATGTATATGTTATAAATACGAAAAAAAAACAATGTAGCTTTTATTGTTGATGAAAATAAAACGAACATTTTGTTGAAGGTCTTTCAAATTATTTTGACAGTAAAAGAAGTAATAATAGCTTGCACCATATAACAAAGCTTTCTTACTTTCGTATCTGAAAACCAACGCAAAGAGAGCTGAAAGGATGTGGCATTAACAGAGAAATTAGAAACATGCTGAATTTTTATTTGAGGCCTTGGAAAAAAATCATTTTTGGGACAAATTTCTGGTCAATTGTTAAATACCAAAGCAATTCGTTGAATTCAGGGTTTTGTTTCTTCTACGGATCCCTTGAAAATTTCTATGATTTAAAAAAAACTTAGGGCCGATTCTACAATTCGTATAATTCGGACAGATATTCTCACAGAATTTTCTTTTGATTTCTTTCTCAATTCGAGAATAAAACGTTAATTTTCAGTTCCAGCCGAAACATTTAACAGAACTTTATTCTACTTGTATCTGTTTTTTTTTTACTGAGCGACACTAACAGAGGAATTGGAAAAATGCTGAAATCAATACTTTTAAGGAACTATAAATCTAATGGGATTTAAGAAATTGCAGGTCCTGCATAAAATTCAATTTGGGACACATTTCTGGTCAATTGTTAAATACCAAAACAATTTGTTCAAGACATAGTTTCTTTTCCTGAAAATTTCTGTGATCAAGAAAAAACTTAGGACCGATTCTACATTTCGTATAAATTCCGACAGATATTCTCACAAAATTCTCTTCCGACTCTTCTATCAAATCGAGAATAAAGCGCCGTTAAAAAATTCGTGAACTTTCAGCTCCAGCGGAAAATTTTAACAGATCTTCTACCTGTATCTCTCCTTCTCTAATGCTAGCTTTCGTTGTGTTGTCAAAGTTAGTGAGGTCCAACTAGAAAATGTGATTGTAAAATTTAACAGAATAAAAATTCTGCTCTTGTGAAGAAGGTGGCTTCAGGGATACCCTAAAATTGTCCCATGGACCCCAAGAACAACAAAATTAATCGCAAGTCGAATAAATGCGCGGACGAGATTCGGCCCGGGGGAGGTATCTTGGTCATGCCAAGATAGAAAATATAGAACGAACAAATTCGTAGCGGCGGACAAAATTTTATGCTGCGGCAGCGGAAGTCGCTTACAAGTAATAAAAGCACACTTTTTTAACCTGCATCTATGATAACCACAACTTATAATCAGAGGCACTCCGGGCTCTCCTGGCGCTTCAGGCAAGCTTATTTTCGGCGACCCTAGCCAGAATATTTTGGCGTCTTCGTTAATTATTTTTCTATTTATTAGAACTTTTTTTAAATAAATTTCTGGTCTAAAATAGTTTCTTTTGATAACAAGGAAAAAATCCAAAATAAATATGATAATTTCTATTGAATAAAAACATAATAAAAAAGTTTGCTATCCAATAGAAAAGTGTCATAAAAGATTTCGTTTTAAAAGAATTCATAACAATGAAGAAATCCACCTTTTCGTATGATACAGTGTTGAGGAAAAAAAACTCACTGTTTGGTTCCAGTTGATAGTTACATAGCTGCAACCCAAATTTAAAGACCTATTAGTATTAGAAGAAACATAATTATTTGGAAGGCACTGGCACTTACACTGACACTAGCACTAGACACAAATAATTATTAATTAACAAACAAGAAACAGTTTTTCGAAACAACCTGACACTTCAAAAGTAGAACATAATTGAACAAGAACGCAATGACGTAGCGAATATAAATGGCGCCCGGGGCGCGAGACTTTATTGGTGCCCCCCATGTTACAGTCATTACTAATTTAAAATACACTTCAAATTTGTCTTGGAGAGTATTTGGCGCCCCTCTATGAGTGGCGCCCGGGTCATGGACGACCCTCTTGCACCCTCTCGCTAAGCCCCTGCAAAAACTAACAAATCTGGAAAGAGTGTTATAAATAAGTGTTCTCTGTTCGGTTCTTATCAATTAATCACAGCAACAAAAAAAGATGGAAAAATATCGAATAAAAATACAGCTATCCAAATAAAGCAT
Source organism: Epicauta chinensis (assembly GCA_021725515.1). NCBI lineage: Eukaryota > Metazoa > Arthropoda > Insecta > Coleoptera > Meloidae > Epicauta > Epicauta chinensis. The sequence continues at coordinate 790,085 of JAEDXX010000036.1, forward strand.
ACAATAAGTGAAGGCATTAGAACTAATGAGGTAATTGGAAACTCCAAAAAAAAACCTCCATGGGTGGATTTGGAAAATTCCAGGTTCTAGCCAGAATTCAATTACAAAGTTGCTACTTTTTCAAAATAAAGGCAATTGTCTTTATCCTAAACTTACACTTCCATACTCCTCTTAAGAAAATGCTACACGTCCCGTATAGGATGCGCTAAAAAGTGCCGCCCCTGAAATTATACCGCTCTAGGCAACTGCCTGTTTTGCTGTGGTCTTAAGCCGGCCCTGCTTATAATATACATGTCGACAGAATTACTATTTTCGTTCACTTCTATCCAAAATTTTTATGGTCTACACGGCGGCGATGAAAATGTGCCATTCCTACCACTCCAGGATGATAATTTAGTTCGCCAGCATGTAATCAAACCAGAGCGATTTGCTCGCTTTGAGATTTAGGATCTGTTTTGTAGGAGTATTTTTCTATAATATAAAGTTACATAAATCTAGTTGTCTTTATTAAAGATAACACAGGAAAATTTCATTAAATTCTTCTAAAATTACTGCTTACGTTCAATAAATGCCATTACAATAAAGTAAATACTAACAATAATACCCAAAATCATACCAAAAAGTCCAATTAGAATGATCACGACATCAATAATGATTGTACTTAATTTTGAAATTCGACCGAATGAGCACAGCTCTAAGAATGGTGGCATTATTAATGCTAAAACTGTACCAAATATACAACCAATTAACGAAATAAACAAACCTAAAAATGGCACAATATTCGCAAGCATATCTACAACAGAAAAAAAAAACAACAATATCAGAAAAGATTTGCACAAATAGAAGAATAGAAACAATGATTACAACTAATAATAACAGGTACAGTTTTATAAATGCAAATCACAAAATTTGGATGCTTAAAAGGTCCATATCTTGCATAAAATTTCGGATAAGTTACTTCAAATGCCACATAATTGTGTAGCGTATAAGTTGCGGCCGTAGCAACAGCCATCACACCTTTAACAGATTGTGATAATCTACAAACATTTTGTTAAATTTGTAAAAAATTAATTTAAAAAAATACACACATTTCTTTTGTTGGCATATTCAAGAAGACACTGCCTTCTACATCTTCACCATATTTATAATAGGACATGAAACCAACTGATCCATAAAGAAGTAGAACAATCAAGAAGCCCATATTTAATATACCGAAAGGTTTTGTAAACAATCTCGGATTGCCCATCTCATTTTGTAACGGTAGGACGAAAGTGATGCCTTCGAAAGCAAATAGGGCAGTACCCAGCGATAATGGTATCCTTTCTACATGGTCCGTAAATAATGGTCGTTCAGATATTGGTACTAAATCCTGTGATGTATAATAGAATATAATACAAATACCAATCCATAATAGACAATTGGCAATTATCGATAATGGTACTAGAATTTTTAAACTACTTAAAAGTATCACTGCCAGCCACATTGGTATAAAGATAATCAAAAACATATACTGTATACTGATGTTGTAACCATTGGCATCTGTTATCTAACAAGAAAATTGATAAAAATATCAAAAATTTGATTATAAAAAAAGATACTTCAACTAAATGATTGGCAACAAACAGATAATAAACACAACAAAAACTCAATTCTGTTCCATAAATAAAAAAATTCGTAAGATGTCCAACTAATCGTGCATATTTCTGTAATCTCACAGGCCCATCAAAGAATGTATATTCAACAGTTTCAGCGTAATTCGGACGCACCTCGATCGGTTCTTTTTCAGCAACACGTTTAGCACAAACTACCTAGAAAAAAAAAATTGAACAAATCAACAATAATACTGTTGACACAATCGAATTCAACCAATTTGTGTTGGCAAAATAGATTAAGCAAGCCGAAAAACATTAATAGCATAGGACCAAGTAGTAGGCCGCTATTCTTGAAAGCATCACCCATTGCGAAAATCCCAGTACCAACGTAGGCTTTAACGAAATGCATTAAAGTCTCGCAATAACTAGGACAAATACGTTGTAGAAACATGCAAAATTACTAAATTTGAAGACTCTATCTTCCAGTCAAAGACGCAACTGTTCTGCAAAACTGTGAAATTGAAGCTTGTAAGTATTCGCTTCACTTTTTAGGTGGGAACAAACGGTTTTGGTATGCGTCTAGATGTGGAAGCATAGAATCTCCAATCAATTGTTGTTGAATTATACTTTGTTGGTGGTTTTTCACCGGTTACACTCTCGGTGTCGGCAGTTATGGTAAATCTGGAAAATACGCGTTTAAAATGTTGTAAATTAAGAGAATGTCTGTTACGTACACACGTCTTTGGTCGTCGTCCGTTTGGCGCATAGTTTTTACGCTTTTACGTAAAAATTTGTTGAATTTATCAAAAAATTGACACTACTAAAGCAACTTTCAAAACTGGCGCCCCCGCTATTTAGTTGCATTACCAACTTAACAACTATTAATTGGAAATAATCACTTCATTATTTCAAAATAGACGTAAAGACAATATTTCTAGATAATAATAAACAATCAGCAGTTATTTTAGAGAGTTTAAAAAATCTGTAAATTTCGAGAAAAGATGGTGATATTGGCAACGTTGGAATTTCGAGTTTTTTTGGCGGGAAATTCATTTCTTCAATTTCGCAACTATTTATTGTACCAAAATGTTTACAATTAATAATTTACAACTGATAAGCCTTGGATCAATTTGTTTAGATCACCAGCAGAGAGGTTGTGACCTTAAAATAAACAATCTATATAAATTATGAAATGTTTAGATAAAAATCACAAATATTCTGTATGAGATGCGTGCTACAATTATTATTACTTAACATTTTACGAAGTTATTAATCTTTATCTGAGAGTATCACGCGCAAAAGACGTTATCCACATTCGGTGGTCGTTTATATAATTTCTTCAATTCGTGCTCCAACAACATTGCAATTTCGTTGGTAATTTCTAGTCAATAAAACAAAATTTGTACAAAAACACGATGGTAATGCAACGATTTGTCTATTGTGCTGGTAATCTCTTGAAGAAATCAACAAAAATCCAACAATTTTCGTATAAAATCATAACAAATAGGTTAGTTCATACTACACCGTATTTTTTCGCCGGTAAGTCAGTTAACTATCATTGAATAACAATAATAATAAATGATAATAATTGTAGAACGTCTATATACTGATAAACACGAATGGGTAGAAATTGATGGTAAAAGCGGCACAGTTGGTATTACACATTATGCACAGGTAAAATTAATTAGTTATTGATTATCGAGAATTTATTTTATCATCATGTCGATAACACGTGCTGTTTGTTTTCTGTTACGGCCAATAGGAGGCGCTAGGCGATGTTGTTTACGCTCAACTACCAGATGTCGACACTGTACTCAAACGAAAAGGTGGCAAATTTTGAATTTTACGTTAATTATCGTTAATTATTATTGTTTCTAATTTAATTTAAAGATGAATGTGGCGCATTAGAGAGTGTGAAAGCCGCCAGCGAAATCTACAGTCCCATATCTGGTAAAGTTATACAAAAGAATGTAGACGTTGAAGAAAGTCCATCGTTAATTAATACATCATGTTATGATAAAGGTATTTGGAAAGAAAAAAAAAACGTTAATTCTATGTTAATTAAATTGAATTGTTTCGATTTTATAGGTTGGTTATTTAAAATTGAATTGAGTAATGAGCAAGAATTGAAAGATTTAATGAATGATGAACAATATCAAGAATATTTAAAAACTCAAGAACATTAAACTGTAATGGGAGCTTTGCTAGTTTTCCGTTCTAAATCGATCGATTCTTTGGCAAATGATTCGTCCGATCCAAAATTAATGTTTTACTATCATGTTTCTCTATGTTAAAGGTTATCGATGGATACCAATTAAATGTCGATATATAAAAATTTCTATAATACTCGAAAATTCTGTCACCTAAATTACGTTTATTTCCCTTATTTGATTTGTTTTATTGTTTATTTAATGAGTGTGTAAATATGTAAATGGACATCGACGTCAACTAATCACGAATCTATTTTATTGTTTATGCGGAAATTATAGAATCGGACGATCATATAATTTCGAACAACACGAAAAGGGTTATCAAAGATGTGCGTGTTTATAAATTATTTTGGTCAATATTTTTCCACTTATCAGAGAGATTCTCTTTATCAGAAACTGTTCAAAGAGCATATTTGAAATCAGATCGACGACTTTTTCGAATTGTGTACGATTTTCGTGCACAACTGAGGTCATCGTATAGACTTATGCATATGCATGGAAATTCCTGAATAATTCCAACTATAACAGGTCCTGGATTTTCGTTTTTTTTTTTGAAATTGTATAGGAAAAGTACTAGCGGAAAAATTTGGCTTATCAGATACAATGGCACCTTTACCATTAAAAACGCTAGATATTAAAAGAAAATCGTATCAACAAGGAAGAGAATTTGGACTTTAATATTTTCCTAATCGCTGACGTAATCCGTAATCGCAGCACATATGTTCTGTACGATTTTTCCAAGCAAATTAGCGATAATCACTGTACGATTTCATTGTTCTCCTGGCGCAAAAAGTCTACACTTTATCTACAAGTACTTGGCTTTATCTTGAGCCATTATATATTGCACTATCTTGAGGAGTGATAGCAGTAATCACCGGAATTAGTCATTCTAGTAATTGCAAATTTAAACAAATTTGTTTGAAGAATGAAATTTTTCAGAGAATTGTCCAAAATTGCCAGCAATTGGCGTAATTCGCGTAATTCAATATGTCCATAATTTATACAGCAACTGCAATAATAACAATAGCAAGGTTATCATAGAAATTGGAATGTTTATTCTCCGATTTGGTGTATTTGTTAACTTTTTCCATTGACCTTTAAGTTTTTCGTTAGTCTCCTTTATCGATCACAGCACTACCACGACCCATACCAGTCGGTCTGATCGATGCCGCCAAAATCTAAATGAGTGATTTTTATCATTCAAAACCGAATTAATTATCGATAACAACTATCACAAAAAAAATTAGAATAATTACCGAGTAGAGGTAGAGAGAGGTTTAAAGCTCGTGCGCACACGTAAATCCTTTCAGTTGTGAAATGCCGACCCTTCTGTCCTGTTGTGCTTCACCAATCGTACTTTGTGATCGTACAGTGTTCATTTACTACTGATCTATTTTGTTTTTTTTTTGTTGAAAACGCTTAAGTTTAAGTTTAATTAAATAACAATAGAAGAATGCCGTCTGAGAAATCGGTCTATCAGCCGAATGCGGTGATTGCGAAGAAGGCGCACATCTCGTCGTTCGCCCAATACCAAGAGATGTACCAGAAATCCATCGATAATCCAGAGGAGTTCTGGGGTGAAATAGCCAAACAATTTTATTGGGAACGGCCGATTAATATTGATCGTTTCTTTCATTACAATTTCAATATTAATAAGGGTCCGATCTTTACGAAATGGTTGGATGGTGCCACCACAAATATCTGCTATAATCTGTTAGATAGGAATATAAGGAATGGACACGGTGACAAGGTCGCCTATTATTGGTAAGTATCCACCAGGAAAAGATCGTATTTCCCGAAAATATAGAAAGTCGTCTTAAATTTATGCAATATTGATTTTTTATAGATATACCTAACAAGGCGTCTGTATATACGCATTGAAACAAGGTCAAATTTGAGTACTTTTCATTTTTGATAGTTCTGTTGACTCATTTGATAAATATTTAATTTGGACTTAAATCAAACAATTGATAAAAATAAAATAATTCAGTAGATTTTCATATTCTTTTCTTTATTTATTTAAATTTAGACTTCAATTATTTCGATTTGTGGTAAATAAAGCGCATGCGGATACGATTTGTTTGGCCATCGGATTGGTCGGATCGTACGCGCCACATGAGTCGTACGATCATCATTTACAAACCGTTTCACGTCTAGGATACATAAAAAAAAACACGCATATCTAATCATTAATTGACTATTTTAAAATTCACAATTAATTGTATAATTAACTCCCACGGATCCGCTTTTATAATTTTGATCCTTGGGAAAATCCGGCTATGATCAACAATGCGAAACTGATTATGAAACCTTATCAGTTCGATCCGTATCAATGCGATATTTATCATCCATTCACAAAATTGATTTATCTCAATGATAATATGATTAACTATTAAAACAACAGGGAAGGCAACCATCCAGACGATTACAGTCGTTTGACCTACAAGAAACTCCTGAAGGAGGTATGCCGTTTCGCCAACGTGCTTCGCAGTCGAGGTGTCCAAAAAGGCGACCGTGTGGCCGTCTATATGCCGATGATTTTGGAAGCTGTCATCACACTGTTAGCGTGTGCTCGAATTGGAGCCGTACATTCGCTTGTGGTAGGTCAATCAATTGAGCCCCTAGAAGAACCACCAAATCATTTGATAATAGTTTGCAGGATTCTCTGCTGATTCGTTTGCTGAACGTATCATGGACTGCGAGGCTCGTGTTTTGGTGACAGCCGATGGGGTATGGCGTGGCGAGAAATTGTTAACATTGAAATCGATATGCGACCAATCGATGAACAAGTGCGCCCAGAAGGGCCATAATGTTACCACGTGTATTGTTGTGTCGCATTTGAATCGCGTCACGCCGCCAGCTGGTAGCCAGCCGATTCCGACGAATAAAGTAAAAATCGATCAAATTCGTAATACAATTAATATTGATAGTTTTTTTGATCATAGATACCAATGCAAGAAGGTCGAGATATATGGTGGCAGGATGCCATACAAGATGCTTCAACGACTTGTTACCCAGAATGGATGGAAGCTGAGGATCCTCTATTCATGTTGTACACCAGTGGCTCAACCGGTAAACCGAAAGGTGTGGTGCATACGACCGGCGGTTACTTATTGTATGCTGCCACAACATTCAAATATGTCTTTGATTATAAACCACAAGACGTCTATTGGTGTACTGCTGATATTGGCTGGATCACCGGACATACGTACGTTGTGTACGGACCTTTAGCGAACGCTGCTACTTCAGTATTGGTAGGCATTTGGAAACGAATCATTTCTCAATATCATTGTTATTATTATTGTAGTATGAAGGTACCCCGTTCTACCCCAACAACGACCGTTTCTGGTTGGTAGTAGAAAAATACAAAGTCAACCAATTTTACACTGCACCAACGGCGATACGTGCCCTAATGAAATTTAGTGATGATCTTGTTAAAAAGTATAATTAATTTATTGGAATTTATACAAATTTTTGGTAATTTATTGACAAAAACAATTTCAGCGCCGATTTGTCAACATTGAGAGTCTTGGGTTCAGTCGGTGAACCAATCAATCCGGAAGCTTGGATGTGGTATTATAAATTAGTTGGTCGTGAAAAATGTTCAATAGTCGATACGTTTTGGCAAACAGAAACCGGAGGTCACGTATTGACCCCACTTCCTGGTGCTACGCCAATGAAACCTGGTGCTGCTGTAAGGCGATTATTCCACAATTCTATTATTATATGAATAATTGTTAACAATATCCTTAGTCATTTCCATTCTTTGGCGTCCAACCGGTATTATTAGATGAATCTGGTAAGGAGATCAAAGGTGAAGGTGAAGGCTATTTAGTGTTTTCACGCCCATGGCCTGGCATTATGCGTACACTTCACGGCAACCATTCCCGTTATGAGACCACGTATTTCTCGAAATTCCCTGGCTATTATTGTACTGGTGATGGGGCACGACGGGATGCTGACGGTTACCTTTGGGTAACCGGACGTGTTGATGATATGCTCAACGTTTCCGGACATTTAATGTCAACAGCCGAAGTTGAATCGGTATTGACGGGACATCCGAGTATTTCAGAGGCTGCCGTTGTTTCTAAACCACATCCAGTTAAGGGTGAATGTTTATATTGTTTTATAACAACCACAAATAATGCTGAATATAATGAGAAATTGTTGAAAGAATTGAAACAATTAGTACGCGACCGTATTGGTCCATTTGCACAACCGGATATTATACAGAATGCACCGCAATTACCAAAGACACGATCTGGGAAAATTATGCGACGGATCTTGAGGAAAGTTGCAATAAACGATAGAGATATCGGAGATGTTACCACATTAGCTGATAGTAGCGTTATCGATGAATTGTTTGCAAATAGACCAATCACGGCATAATTGTATGTTAGCCTTAAATTATTATTATTATTATTATTGTTATTAGGATTTTGTTTATAACAAAATTGAGTTTGTTCAAGCCACCACGCGGGCGTGGGTCATCAATAAAAAAGACCTAAACAGAAAAAGAATGTAACAGCCATTACATTCTTTTTATTGTATCAAATCATTATTGTTGCTATTGCTGACAAAATTGTTGTAAACAATAGATAAATCATCGAATTGACACGATGTAACGAAAACACTAGATATATTGTAATTTATACAGAGAAGGCAATCCATCTAAGCACTTACCAAAATTTTGTAGCTTAAATGGATGGCCAACACTGTATATAGCACACAATGTATGTAATTTTGCAACAATTATTGTTTAAACGACACTTAAACAGACTGCTTTGTTGCAAATAATTGCCTTCATCAAAACATATCATTCCATCAGGTTTTCTTTGTTTATAAAGGAATTAAAAGATTTGTAATTATTTATTTATGTATAGCGTACATGTAGCATCTGTAATTTAGTGAAAATTTGTGTAAATCGAAAAAAAATAATATATATAAATAATAAATAAGTGTTGCATTTAGATGGAAATTATTCAACAATTTTGCTGTTTTTTGTTTATTATTTTTTATTTCTTTTAATTTTGTACAAACAATATTGCACCTTAATAACTAAATTGTTTATTATACAATAAGCCCAAATTGTGATACAATAAACAACATTATTATATTTAATTAATTTATTATTATTATTATTATTATAATTATGTTTATTTTTTGTTTGTTTTCGAAGCATTAAAGGCATAAAGATACAAGGAATAGTGAGCATGCTAGCGAACGAAACTATAGCCTCTTTGGTCACCTAATTTCGAATCAAACTAGTTTCTGCACAAAGGATACTCTGTCTCTACCACTATAACTCCTTTACGCACGAAATTATAGAATTTTCCCTATAATTATGCTGTTTAAAAACTAACCAGGTAACCAATCAGAAAGGAAAATGACTGTGTGTGGATATTTTATTTTCCAAATCGTACCCACCAAGTACTGGTCGTTATTTTATTGATTTAAAATTAGATGTGCGCTAGTTTGTGAGAGATTCTTGTTTAGAAGAAAATATATTAGGAAAATTTCTCAGGTGGCAGTTAAAAATAATCATATCACAAGACTACATCGATAAATTCTTGTTTGTTTGTGTGGATTTTTGGACAATCTTCAAGAATGTTACCAGCATAAGCGGTAATTTTGTTTTTGGTTAAATTTTAGTATAAAAATTTAAATATTTTCGCTTAAAATTAATTCTATAAAACGACACTTGATATTTCATTTTTTATTTATTACTCGGCGCCGGCCACTAGTGGAATTTAATTGTGGTCCAAACAATAATACTGGGATGATTGACGGCGCCTATTTCGCAGTTGACGGTTCGTGAACGGCCATTGATGACGAAGAGTGCTTCACTGGCCGGCGTCACCATATACTGACCAAACAGACCTGCAATTTATCGTGGCATTAAGGGTGCTCTTGAGGATCGAGTGAATCGCACGAGCTCGAAATGTTGGCGTTTTCAGGAAAGTAAAGATCAGGGCCGGCGATAACGGGCCTGCAATTGGTGAACCTGCACTGCAGGCGGGCGCCTCTGTTTGGCGGGGCGCAAAAATGAGCTTTGAAGATTAAATTTAATGTAAAAAAAACTGAAGGGCGCCTATGTCAGTTTTGCAGGCGGGCGCCTTATACCCTAGCGCCGGGCCTGGCAAAGATAGAGTTCTCGTGAGATTTACTCGTGTCTAATATGACGCATTACCAGATCCACTAATTGGTCGATTCGGATTGTTCCACTGTGCCATACTGATCGGTGCAGCCTTACCAACGCCTGTGATAATCTCCACTTTACCAGTTAACAGATTCAAAAATAGGATATCTTCTTTGTCTTGGGCACTTGCGTAAATATCGTAGCTATGCGTGATTTGACTCGGATAGAACGTTATGTCGGATATGTTCAACGTTGTTTTCACATCGAACGAGAACACTAAACCGTTTTCTAGAAAATAAACGACATTGGGAATTAAAAAAAAAACCTCCCTAAAACAAAGCTGTTACCTGTGATCTCTTGAACAATCAGCGTGGCCCCGTGCACGGTCCGATCTAAAGTGACCAATTTCCTAGAATCGGGCGATATGAACGGAATACCGGGAAGATTCGATCTTGTCGTGATCACCGTATCGGTGAGATAATCGAGTAATAGTTGACCGGTCGGTCGCCTTGTCACCGGTTCCAGACATTGCATTATAACAAAACCATCTGTAATTCGATTATTGAAAGCAATTATTTAAGACGCTCCACAGACTTACATAATGATGAGAATTGAATTTGTGTCGGTACGCAGTTGTATGGTGTTAAATCAACTGAACGTGTATATCGTAAATTAACCAAATCTAATTTATATAATCCCCGTTGGTTTGTATGCGTTACATAACCGTATTTAAAACTATAATGGGTTAATTCTTGTACTGAAGATGGTATGAATAGGTTTTCGACAAGATCGAATTGGCCATCGATCGGTTCGGGATGTACAGTGTGATGTTTGCGTTTCTGGCCGGCATCTCGGATCACTTGTATCGTTTTAATTCCGGTATTATTGATGGAGCGCCAATTCAACAACCACACTTGATCTAGATGCGGCACGTAGAATAACTCAACCGGATACGGATCAGTACTGACCACCTACAATCGAACATTTTTCATGACCCAACAAAATATTATCAATTTATATTAAGATCTATTTACATCGACTACAACCATTTGTACTTTGGAAATGATTAAAATACGGTCCCGTGTCGGTTGGCTGGCGTAAACGTAACGATTGGCAACATTGATAGCACGTCCCCACGAACATTTCGTGCCTTTATCACCGCAAACGTACTCCTAAAAAATTCACGTATATAAATCCCAATAAAGTTTTGTCAAGTTTATTAAATTCAATTTTTTATTTCAAATCACTTGTGTGCCCGGAATGATATCAGTCGATTGAATCCGATGGTATAGGCGGCACGTTGATGGTTCATAAATTGAGACACCCCAATCGTGGAAGGCGAAGAATCGTCGCTCCTCATTCGGAGCAGCTGTAAATCTCCGATATTATTTTTTGTGTGTCTCAACGACTTGATTCTACTCACTTGGTGTCGGTTGTTCTTGGACAACTAGCGAGCTAATATCGCGCGTCAATCCGCCTGCAATCATCCGATTATTATTATCATTATTAAAAATAAAAGAGAGGAAATATTACCGACACTTGTCGCCTGACACATATACGCGCCAGTATCAGCGAACGCAATATTGCGTATTTTCAACGCCGTACCGTTACCAACCAGCTGATACTTTCTCGGATTGTCTAAACGTAGAGTTTCATCGTTCTTCAACCATTCAACTTTGGGGAACGGTTCGCCGGCCACATGGCACAGCATTGTGGCATCTTCACCGGGTCGTTTCGATTGTATACGTGGCATCACGTGTACTTCGGGTACCGCTGAAAATTGCCAAATTTAAGCGAAATCGTATAAAATGGTGGATGCGCCGGGTGTATTACTATGCACGGTTAGTATATGCGTCTGGACCACATCTTTATTCCTCTGTGCATGGCACGTATAATTGCCGGCATGTTGTAATTGTAATTTCGTTAAATACAAACTACCATCACTAAATACACGGATTTCATCTTCGTCTAATGTGGATAGATCTAATTGGTTGCGTCGCCAAACTATCGGCGGTACGGGGGAGCCGGTGACGTCGCATTTTATTTCAACGTTATCACCGACACGCGCCGACAATTGGTTTGTTTCTAAAGCTTTATCTAATGACACAACCGACACACCTGCAATGTGAAATTTCATATTGTTTATATCCAATTGAATTTGACTGGAAATAATTGTGTAGACTTACTGTAAAGTTTACTGAAAGCTACATAGAATTCATTAATACTCAATTTGCCGTCATGGTTCGTATCGTCATATTCAATCATATTTGTTAATGAACAACTGTTACTCAAACTATCTAAATGTTCTTGAAGAGAAATCTAAAATTGCCCCAAATTAGAATTTAATATAAAATTTAAATTCAAATCTATACTTCATTTAATTCAGTCTCTTCTAAATTCCCATTATTATTCTTATCATAATGCGAAAACATTATGGAAACTAGATAATCTTTACTATGATTATCCTGTGACATTAATCTCGCATGATTATACAGTAATAAATTATCCTAGAATTTAATTAAATTAATATTTCAACCAGTGGGTGTCTAATTAAAAAACAATCACTTTCATTATTTCATATTCTTGCATCGAACACTCATTTTTATCATCATCATCATCAACAACAATTATTCCATTTGTAATTCTATCGTTATGTTGTTCAACAAGTTTATTATCACTGTCGATTGATATTGTTGTTAATTCATTAATATTCTTATCAGCATCAACATTATTATCGTTAGTTTCCAACAAATAGTTCGCATTATAATCTACTTCATGCTCGTTATTATCAGTCCGGTTTATGTGAGTGCCAACAGAGTCTTGATTAAAATTCAAATTCGAGTGTTGTAGAGACGGTGCCCAGCCTTTACCTTTCGAATATCATTAAAATTAACGCTTTTGTAGGTAAAAAAATGTGTAAATCCAATTACAGTGGCGGCGCTAGACGGCGGTCAGTTTTTTGGCCAACATTTGATGCCTTGCAGGAGAGGTTTGCGCAGTAATTCGGATTTGCGAGGATTATGGAAATTTCAAATACCGATAACTCATTTAGGGCCGAAATATTAATGTTGGGAAACAAACATTCCACGTTAAATTGTAGAATCCCATTTTCTAGTTGTAACTCGCTATCTTTCTCAATACAACGAAAGGAACCGGTAGAGAAAGAGAGATAGAAGTGGAATAAAGTTCTGTTAAATTCTTATGCGTAGGGCCGAAAATTTACGAATGTCTCTAACAGCGTTTTATTCTCGACTTGAAGAAAAGTTCTGCCAGAATATCTGACGGAATTAAAGACACTAAAGAGTCTCTTAAGGAAATATTTCTGGAACAAATTGTATCGTTCCTACAGAAGAATAAATTCTAAATAAATAATAAATCTAGCCATCCACAAGTTTTTGGGAAGGTGCCTTAGAAAGATCGCTGGCGTTTCAGAAGGTCTAAGTCCTCGCCACTTTAGTTACATAAGAAGCAAGCCTTCAAAGGCCTTAACGTGGCTTAAAATATCGGCCAATCTCGCAGTTCCTGATAGCGCTATAAAATTCGCACCGTTCTCTGATCTCGATGATGGATCGTTGCGTGTATGAGGTCTTACAGCAGAGACAGGCTTCCAAACGTGCCAAACATGCGCTTGGAACTAGCAAAAAACGTGCCTAAAACGCCTAACGAATCTGAAAGAAAAATGAAGATACTGATCGGAGTGAAGACCACAATATCTTTCTAAAATTCGTAAATACGAATTAATTCGTCCGGATTATCGAGCGTTTACCGTAGAAGTTGAAACGATTCGTCCTAAGCTGATGTTAGATCTAGCACCGCCACTGTTATTGCACGTTATTTATCTCTTTTGCAATTACCGTGTTTGATGCAGTGCACCCCACGTTCTATAGTAATCGGTATAGCTGACATACAGGCGGCACGATGCAACTCACAATGATTCGGATAAATGTGACCATCTGAGCCACAAACTAATTTCCTATGATGTGTTGTTGTAACACATTGTTTTTGGCACACACATACAGCCACACCAGCTTCAACAATACATTCACGTCCTTTCGAACAATAATGTACAAGACAAGGATCTAAATATATACATTTATATGTTATTAACAAAATAAAATCATAATTAAGCCATTAATTAATTTAATTCATAAACAATATTCTGATTAATTAATCTTACTTGTTTCTAACAATGTGATATGTGTTGTATAAGGAAGGTCGGTTGTGGGGGTTGAGTCGCGATGGTGGCGGGATCGCTGCAACATAACATTTAACAGATTAGATTTATATATCTGTGTCGATATGTTTCGTTTTATTTTCGTTTCGAAACCAGCTTGTTTTCCATTAAAATTGTACAAAAAGCACATTAGTTCCATTTAGAAGAAAGTTTGATTTTAAAATAACATTTACAAAGCTTTTAAACTACTTTTGATATAGTTTGAATTGTTGAAATTTGTGTTCGCATCCTGTTTCAACCAACTCGATTTGTTTGTTCCTCTTCCTATTGTTCCTGGCTATTGTTTCTTATCTGGCATTGTGTTGCCACCACTACCACTACCACCACCAGCAGTGTTTATTTACGACAAAACTTTTTTCAAGGTTCATATTTACATTGCAATCAACCATTCAACAGTTTTCTTGTGCACTACTTGACTGGCAATTTATCAAAATCACGTAATGATAAGCTGGTTGATTTTTACCGAACCGAAATATACTGGTAGGTAAATAAACAGGGATGATGTTTAATTATTATTCGCAGTCACGCCTATTTACGTAAAATATACGGAGAGACAGACGGGGAGAGAAAGAGATAGAGAGGATCTTGCAGTATAGTTCTTGGATCCAAGTCTAGCGTTTTAGTAATATCAATAAATTCGGTATAAAGAGAATCCTTAATCAGGATAAAAACGAGAAAGAGCATAGGGGATTGTTGGCTTCTCCCCCGAAGGTTAACTACAGAATTAAGAGCATGTTTCTTTCGTGCGCAACATAAAAAAGGCTGGCTCTGTTGTATGTCATTTAAATTTCATTTCCATTTAATGTACGTACTACCGGAAAAAAGATTGAATATCATCGAGTTAATCCGGGTTTGGAATTAGATTTGTTTCATTCAACGTTTTTTTTTGTGTTTTGATCGTAAAAGTTTTTTTTTAAAGATTCGACTGTCTGTAATTTTATTCTCCATTTATTATTCTTTCGGCCTGACTAAAAGCTTTAATTTAGTTAACAGTAATTTTTCATCCGTGTCCTTTCGCAAGTCAGAAATGCCCTGACACACACACACAATAAAGACCCTTTCCGTATTCGCTATCTACTTTATAATTAATTTATCCTTTATTAAATCGATTGAAACCTTAAAAGCAATACTTTTTCTTATAGTCGATCGAACTTTTTACTCGTCCATCATGATCAAGACGACAACGATAATGGTACATGGAGAAAAAGCCCGACTGGAAATCATATCTTTTTAAAGACACATCACAATCATCAGTCTTATTTCTCCACGATTCCAGTCGTCTTTACTGGCCCTATCTTGCCGTGCTGTGTGCCGCTGTGGTGCGAGTTGAGGACTATATTAGTGTTCAGATCACGTCCTGAGCTGCCCGCTCAGCGTAGATAAAAATGTAATATGAGTGGAAAACCGTGACATTACGTTCGGAATTTTATATTATAATATTAGTTTCTGTCAATTGTTGAATAGTCCGGGGACATAAAGGCGACAGTGTTAAATTACTATTAACACCACCAATTCTGGAATGGCAAAAGAAACACGATTCGACTGACAGTAATGCTAATATCTGAGGACGATGGCGCAACAACGGATAACTTTTCGTATTTAGTTTGATAGTGGAAGTTTGAACAGCCCTCGGCTTGCCGTTCTGATTGTTGGGATTACGAAAGCCTCGCAAATCTACAAAACTGATAAGAACGTTGAACATTTCCAATAATTGCAGACAGACTCAATTTTGCCTCCGTCCACCCCCCAAAAAAAAACGACCATTTCAACTAGATTAACGTCGGGCCGATTTAAACATTTCAATATATCGACGATCAACATTAATATCGCATCAATCAATTGCGCAATTTTTGCTGGTGGCATATCGGGTGGCTCGACCGAAAAAAAACAATAATGAAATATATCACTCGACTCGAATAATAATGATTATAATTAATTAACCATATGCAATTACAGATTTAATGAATTCTCCATTAATTAACTATAGTGGAAATGGAAATTTATACGAGAGACTAAATGCTTTAAAATTAAATGGTGTAATAACCATTTCCCCTGTACACCCCCTCGGTACACTTTCACACCCCACATTTTGTGTGTTCGCTAAATTTAATACCACCAATACTACGACGACTGCCAGTCACATGCAAAGGAATTGGTTGTGGAAATTCATTTATAAGTCGCTCTGAGTGCACAATTTTCTCAACTCGTACGACGCTAATGGATTCTTGGTTTCTACCAGAAATTAATCGATATATGACTTTGGAAATTAATCATTTTTTTTTCTGGTCCGATCTTGGTAGTAGAATCACTCACCTTGTTATTGTTGAAGGGCGTACACGATAAGGGTTGTAGCATTATCGACAACACTATAATAATGCAGAAGATGAAATGTCGACGGTCCCGGCAATACTTCATCATCTGGAAAATAATAATAATAAAACTGAGTTTATGAAGATTACTTTCGCAATAATCACCATTTAACAGTTAAACGATTTTGATTTACTAATGTAACGCATTGTAATAAACGTGGGCCTTTCAATAGGGAGGCGTGTAATAATCCACAATCGCCCCTCTTTATATATCCTAATAGTGTTTGTGACCACAAATGAAGACCGTAAATTATAACTATACTCGAAGTAATCTAACAGTGGAACATTTATGAAATTACACCCCTTTAACGGTGACATTCGCAGAGGGTAAAAACGATGCATACCTATCGCCCATAAAAAACAACGAATAATTAAGAATCGTTTATTGCACCGTTGATAATTATGATTAATAATCGAAAAACATTGTTGTTATGTTAATAATAAAGTAATGAGGGTTGTAATAAATTTTGGTCGAGTTAAGTCAGTTGTCAGTGCTTCTTATCGTTGTCTTTTCGGTTATTTGTCTTGTGAAATGATGTCACCATATAATCCAAGAATTTGAATTATACGTGAGAAAAATACGACAAAAGCACAATACGTCCGTGTACGGTTTAAACTGCGAAACGACTCTTTACATAAATAATGTCGGGGGGGTGGCAAATAAAATTGTGTTGCTTATATGACGGCTATAAAATTCCGCTTTTTTTTTGTCGTTGGGGGATTTTACGCCCCGTTTTTTTTCTATTGTACCAACACAACATAGACGATATTTGAAAAAATTATTTTCAATAACAAGATGAATCGCTTCCAGAAACCAGCTTAACATGGATTATAAAAACAACGAACAGAAGAATTTATTAATATTCTACAAGGGTCGACTAAAAGTAAAACAAAAGTTAAATCTAATTAGAGTCGGAGATAACAATGGATTTTACAAGAAATTAACGAATAAAACAGAAAAAAAAATGGGGTAAACACAACGGAATGACCTCGCTGTGCAATTAGGGGGAACGATGAAATTAACACTGAACAAAAAAATGCGAATTAATTAGTCGACTTTTTAAAGTCAACAGTAATTGACGAAGTCAATACATAAATTTATGTTGAAATTCGACCGTTTTTTTACAACATAAACAACTGGTTTCCAACAACAAAAACAACAGCAACAACAGCAACTGAAGCTAATTAGTTTTATAATTGCGGCTTAATTAGATACAACTTGCTAGGTAGGATTAATAAATAGTTAAGGACGTGGTGAAGGTAGTTGCCTAGGAATTATCTAGGCTTAGAGTTGGAAAAATCTTAGAACACGTTTTAGAGAATTTTCCAAAAACAGTAATTGCATCTATGTTCGTGATGTAATCAAAAACACAGGATGGATTTATTACATTTTTCATCAAAAACGAGAATACAAAACAGATTTTTTATCAAAATCGAACCAGTATCGGTTCATATAAAATTCAGTTCTTTGCAGGATTACTCCTGCAACAAAAACAACTTTTTATCAACAACAACAACAACAACAAAGTTAATTAGTCTTGTAATTGCGATTTAATTGCATGCAAACTAATAAGTTGGATCAATAGATAGAATGTTGTTATCTCGGAATTATCTCGAGAATCTAGCGACTGACAAAAATAACACGCAGCTCCTACAACAC
This sequence comes from Epicauta chinensis, assembly GCA_021725515.1. Classification (NCBI taxonomy): domain Eukaryota; kingdom Metazoa; phylum Arthropoda; class Insecta; order Coleoptera; family Meloidae; genus Epicauta; species Epicauta chinensis. The sequence continues at coordinate 808,289 of JAEDXX010000036.1, forward strand.
GTTCAAGAGAATTCTGGAAGAAATATGAAATTGTAATTCCCCAAAGTGGAAACGCGCCTTCTAATGATTAGTAATGGTGAAATTTATTGCAAGTGATGAATTATATTGTTCAACACATTCAGTGAAATCGTCAATCGATGGATAATTTGTTGAATTTTTACGAGGCACGACAAAATAAGCTGTTTATCAAAATCGAATTGGTCGTTGCGCTTCCGTTTCTGTAACGAAAGCCGTTTTTTTCCCAGTAACAATGTCAGGTACGGACAAGCTTAATAAATAATTAGAAACGTGGTGCAAAGGTGCTATCAGGAATTTATAAAGCTATCCAAGAGAAGTAGAGCTTTTGTGATGCGAACGATAACCGTAAAGATGATACAGCTACATTAGTAATTTTTGTGCAAATTATTTAATTCGCTCAACACTAATTTGCTTAACTCTGTAATTACGTAGAAATCTAGAAATTATATTTGAAATATCCACTCTAATAGTGAATCTTGTGAGAATTCAACGAATTCAACAAAGAAACAGAGCAAACACTGGGAAATTACTTGATTGTTACAATCCGAGTTGAGTATCACAAAGTGGAAAACGTTGGAAATAATAAAAGATATTTGTATAATTGGTAGAAGTTTTAATTGGAGCTATTTATAGAGGAAATCAATACGACATTTACTAAATATTCACATGAAAATAACCTGTCTAGCATAACCGTTTTTGTTCATAAATGTTCTAGTACACGTTACGTGTACTAGAACAGTTTGAAAATCTAAAGACCGGGCAATATGAGGCCCGCAAATTATCAAAGTGGAACAGATATCGGTGCATGTAAAATTCGCCTCTTGATACGACCGTATCGACGACAGAAACTTTTGCGGGTCAGAGATTAATAAATAATTAAAAACGTGGTACAAAAGGTGTTGCCGCAAAGTTTTACCGGGATGAAAGCGTGAACAATTGAGGGTGGTAAAAGTAGCCGGTCAAATATTTTTAGGGTGGAAATATGTCGAAAAATGACCAAACACTCATACAGCACGCTTCTAATCAATTAATGTTTAAATGAACTTTACTTGAAATGATATAAAAATAATCTTTGATCGCACTGTCGTGTTATGCAAGAGCTATCTGTGCGGGGAAACCTACGATGGATGAATACAAAGAGATTACGCCATTGTTGTAATTAGGGCGAGCGTTACAAAGTGAAAAAGGTGGCATTAACGAAACGAAATGTAAACAATTTTTAAATGATACTATCATTTAGAAAATCAATACAGAAAATTTCACAGAATACTCATCAAAATAGAACATGCACTGGTTTATGTAAAATTCATCAGTACGATCGCTTGTGCAACAAAAACAGTAAATTTCCAACAACAATAAAAAGTACAAGTACGGCTGGGATTAATAAATAATTAGAAATGCGGTGGAAAGTTGTTACCTGTTACAGTTAACGAGACGGTACTTGCTCAAGATTTAAAATAGATTTACAGTTTATGGAATAACACGGTTTTAGTTAATAACTATTATTTACAGTTTTGAGTTTTCCAATATGTTCGCATCAGTAAAAAATAAAAATAGCTGTCGTTAGCATTACAGAAAAATATCGGATTTGAAAGAAGCATTAAGAAAATCGGATATGCTAACGCGTCGGGAGATAACAATGGATTTTAGAAGAAAATAATAATAAAAGCTAAAACGTGGAAAAGATCTTAACGGTACAAAGTGAAAAATGAGGAGACATGTAAAAAAATGTTGGATCATAAAGGAGATCAAATAAAAAACTTCTTCAATTAATAGAAATAAATAGCAGATTCTTTTAGTAATTAAGCTAATAAATAATTAGATGCAAATGTCCAATCCACTCAATAGAGAAGAACCAGCCTTCTTCTGGTACTAAATCATCACATCCGTGTTATAAGAGGATTGCACGTAATTAAAAAAATATTAATTTTATGGGTGATATAACAGAACGGCATCAGTACACCAATCATGGTAAGGTCGGATTAGTTTTAATAATTAGTGGAATTTCTAAAAGAGACAATCATAAAGGAAATCAATACGAAAACTACCAACTATTCCTTGAAATAAAACAACATCGGTATCATGTGAATTGCATGTTTCCAACACGGTGGTTTTGCCCAACAACAATAACAACAATACCAATAACAACAGCAACAACTTGTACGAATAATTAGTTTAGTGTCTAATTAAAACTTACATCAGCACTTAATTGGTAGGATTATTAAATCATTAGTAACGTAGTAGAAAGGTGTTATTAGAGACGTTCAATGGAATAATACTCTCAGCCACTTTGTGGGTTTGTTTTCATAATAGAAATAACACAAAAATTATCCACACCAAAAGAATTTTGGAACTTCTATGATCAAGAGTTCCAACGAACTATTCTATTTGGCAACGGTCCTGATTTTTACTAAAAACGATTGTGGACAAATCATAAAAGTCCTTAAAAAACAATAAAACGGTCGGGAAAACAGTTCACACAAAAAAGCGTGTAAATAATTGATGGCATTTTTAAAAGGAGCGAAATCGATACGAAAATTAGTAAATGTCTTTAAAAAATAACTCGTGGAGCTTTGTGCCATATTGATCTCTTCAATACGAACGTACTTTTCACAAATACAACAGAGAATCAGGGCCGGTCCGAGCTTTTCGGGCGCTCCATGCAAATTTATTTTCGGCGCCCCTCTCCGGAAATTAATAATGATCGAGTGCACTATTTTTATGTATTTCGGAACCGAATTCTTTGACATCTTCGTTAATTACTGTCCTACTTATTTAAAAAATAATCCATCTTAAATTAATAAATTTTGAAGAAAATAAACCTTAACTAAACTTAATCTGATTGAAAATGGTTTTTCTTTTGGTAAAAAGAAGAAAAGAAATGATAGTTTGTGTTCAAAAAAAGACTCACAATTTGAAAGAAAAATATACTTATTTGAAAATTTACAATCTCCGTAGGAATCCTGGTGCGATTTGGCAAGGGCACTTACACTAACACTAGCACTAGATACAATTAATGATTAATAAACATAGAAAATAGCAATTTTTCGAAGCAACATTAACACTACAAAGACTAGAATACAAATTAAGTAGTATCGCACTAATCTAAAAAGAGTGTTAAGTAAGTATCACTGGTTCGATTCTCATCAAGAACGTATGTAGGCGATTAATTCAATCTTCACAGTAACAAAATAATGCGGAAAAATATAAAAAATTACGTCTTGTAAATGAGAATAAGGCTACCTAAATAAAGGGCACAATACAGTTAAAGGGATTGGGGTTAAGAAGACAATTGGTAGCTTCAAAAGAACTTTGGTAAATTCCAGGTCCGAGGAAAAATGGAATTATAGGGTTGCCAATTTTTGTACTTAAAAGGAAACTGAAACTCTTTTACTACCTACGAGATCAGAAGACCTGACACAGGACGGATCAATTGTTTATTGAATCAAATCTTCCGTATTTAGCAGTAGTTTCCAAGAGTTCTAAGGTAACGCCCCAATTGAGCAAATTCATCAGACTTAAGACTGTTTACTGTTTTCTTTTCTTTAATTAATAATAGAGGGCTTTTAACAAAATTCTACGCAAGACACACTAAAGTGCCGCTCCAGGCAATTGCCTGTGTTGCTGTGGTATCGAGCCGGACCTGTCCAGAATAATTTTGAATAATAACAAATTATTGACGCGATTTGTAGAACCTACAACTAACAAGCTTACAATTTTAAGCAAAATATACAAATCGTTCGCGTATTATTATTTTTACAACGCGGTCTTTGGTTCGCATTACACGCCTTTTGCGTTGTACGATCGTGATCTGTGTCACTTACTGATAGAAACGGAGTTCCACCCTCCTAAAGCCCAACGGCTAAGAATCGTTGCACCCCTAAGAATATGAAAGTTTTCCAGAAGCGGTGGCTTTTACCATCCAGGTTAGGAAGGGTTGGAAAAGTAAGATGTTAAGCCGCAAATGGGGTAAATTTCAGCTTCAAAACTTTAGAATAGTCAAAAAAGTGGAAAATTATTCCTACTATTGTAACCAAAAATAAGAAGTTTTTACTGACAATAATAGAGAGGAAAAAGTACGAAATGTATTGAAAATCAGTGGAAATTTCGAAGAAAATCCGTACACAAAATAACTGAATATTTCCTTAGCCAAGACGTAAAACGTTATGTCTTTCTAGCACAACTGGCTTTTTGCTGCAACATCTGTCGAACAATACCACAGAATGGTTTTGAATGGACGTTTGATAAATAATGAATGCATTTGAAAGCTACTACCAAGAATATTCAATAGTACTAAAAACAATCTTGGATGCGGTCTTGTATTTACCCAGTCTTGAAGACGTTTACTTTTGGTAATTGAAAAATTTGTTGAGCCAAAAGAAACCAACTCATTTAATACGAGCGCCTGCTACAAAGCCAATCGTTTCCAATAAAGCCGCAGATGCTCCGTCCTGTGATTATTATTTAATTAGGCTGCATCACGTTGAAAGGTGAGATTAGTGAATAAATAGAAAATTCGGTGGGATTCAGTTCGATATAAGTTGGACGGCTCAATTGGAGTGCCAAAACAAAGCAAAAATAATACACCATAAAAAACAACGAATATCTGGTACAGTAACTATTAAGGAAAACGGATATGCCAACACATTTTTCAGTGGCCTTGTCGGAAGTCGGACTCTAGTTGGTGAGTTTCTTTGGCTTCCATCTGTATGTACGTACATATGTACATAGACAAATATATACCTAGAAATTTCCCAACTACTTCAACTGGAATTTATACAATTTTCCACATCTATAAGCATCTCTACATGAAATTTCCCGACAGCATCGTAAAAATTTTTATCCTACCATACCGTCTTTTTTCCAAACATTCGAAATATGTTTTTAATTAAAAAATTGCATTGTATTCGAGCGAAATACACACTTTCTCTCATCAAATTAAAATCAATCAACTATCCATTCACTCAAATGGATTTTAATTAATATGTGGAATCATTGAAAATTTCAAGTAGACGTAGCGAATTTACAACAAGACCAGATATCGGTACAACACTCGAATTGACAGTTGATTGATGAAGAGCAATACTCGATGTGAGGAAATTTAGAAAATTAATTGAGATGTTAATCCGTTAACAACGAAAATAAACACGGTGCGTGGGTGTGCATGTTTCATGTAAGAATAAATTACATTTTTCCAAATAAAGAAATAGTGGTGAATATTTCATTAGTTTCGTTGTTGTTGTTGTTATGGTTTAGATTAGATCGAAATAAACGCCCATTTATGCATATTTGCCAGATATTAATTTAAACGAATTTTCTCTAATTATTATGTTAATTCGAAATGCATTAAGCCCCAAATCTAATTACGTCGATGCATATACATCGATCATCTAATTATTTATTTAATCAACCTATATTTGGTGACCTTTCCGATTATTGTTTTTGTAATATAAAAAGAGCGAAACAACAGTAAAATTACATCAAAAAGCAAAGCTCCCAATTATAATTAATTACAATAATAAACAATCTACATACTTACTTTAATATTATTGTATTAACAACATACAAATTATTGTGTCTTTATTATTATTAATTATTTGTTTATTTACTTTTTTATTTATCTATTATTATTGTTTCTTGATTTTATTGTTATTAATTTAATTTATTTACAATTTTTTTTTGTTTCTGAAAGAGTGGTTATTTTATGTATACAGTTGTTGGTATCTTGAACACGTCCATTGAATGTTGCTGTAAGAAGCGTCACGACGTAAACTGGCCATGTTATTTTATACAGAAAGGGATGAGCGTCGTGACGACCCTTATAGTTAAACAACGCTTGCGCACACCGAATATCAATAATATGATTGTCATACACCACCACCCTTACACAATATAAAAATACTCCCAATGTATACAATCCAGGGAATAACAAAAAAAAGCTTCTGCAATATTCCTGAATAAAGAAATCAACGAAGCAGCCACCTTACGTTTAGGTCTCGGCTTAAATTAAGTGCACATGCAACAATAAATTCGTGTTGATGTACGATTCAAGCAGATGTTTGGGTATTCGTTTAATATTTTTAAATTTCCGCATGATTACAGGGACGTTTATAGCCGACGTTGTTGGAATTTAATGGGTCGTTCGATGTGGTAACTGGTTTTTTGTCCTAGTGGAAGAAGATCTGGAAATGTAGCCATCCTCATCTCCAGGGAGATGCGGGAAGTATCAACATACAACTGCGAATGCAGTGTTTTTTTTGGGAAATGGGGAAAGTTATCCATTGTAGTGTTAATAATACGCAATGTTTGATGACCGATGGCTTTGACACTCGATCCGTTGCAGGAGAAATTTTGAGAAAAAACAAATGCTTTTTGTTGCTTCTAGCTTCTTTATTGTTAAGCTTCTAATCATACCATTTCAATTGGTTCTAGCTTTTTCATTTTTTTCCTTTTTTCTTAATATTTCCGTGATCAAAATAACTTTTACACACGAAACTGAACTGAATCATTATCAACTTTACAACAAGATTCCTTCATGCCAAACTTTTCGTTGATTAAAATCGAACTTTATTTGAAATATAATTATCGTTAATTTTATATTTCCCGACTATTTTCTGTTGGATTTAATTACTTTGAGAATTAGATCCAATAAATGGCCAAAGTTTCAAAACCTTGAAAAGTATTATTTGTAAAATTTATTATTCAAAATTGGGTTCATTAAACTATCATATAGTCTCAAAGGTTCGCAAGCTTTCTCTGCAGGATCGGCCCAAGGTCTTCTGGCGCTCCAGACACGCTTATTTTCGGCCACCCTCCCCGGAAGGATAAAAAAAATAAGTGATCAATTCTGAAAGGATTCACCCACAAAAGCTGTTCCTTAATTTCCACTGATTTGGTCAAAAATTGGAAAAGAAAAGTTTGCTCTAAGGTACGTGTTGAGAGACTGCCTTTTTATACACAATAGAATAGATTATTCCGTAACAAAAGACTGAGTTATGATAGGTGGTTGTTTGGAATGAAACAGTTTGCAATGAGAGCCAATTGTACTTGCAATATGGCTACCCAAATAAAGGGCAGAATACAGTTGAAGGAATTGAAGGCAATTGAATACTTCAAAATAACTTCCAAGGGTGAATTTGAAACTTTTCCACTTTCAACCAGTAAATAGCTCCTATAGAAATAATATTTTCCAAACTGAATCGAATCTTCCGTCTTTAGCAACAGTTCCAAAGAGTTCTAAGACAGTAACCCAATCCCGTATTGAGCAAATTCATCAGAGTTAATTGTTCTATTGTATAGGAGATGTACTAAAAAGTACCGTACCTAAAATTATGAGGCTCCAGGCAGCTGCCTGTTTTGCTGGAATCTCGGACCGGCCCTGTTCCTCTGGTAATAAGAACTCGGTGCTGAAGGGGTGCTGCACAGCGACATTAGATGAGATCTTCGCCTTTATCAGTAAGAGTAAGTTTCCTGACGCTCCAGGCAAGCTTGTTTTCGTCGCCCCTTCCAGAAATTAATAACGATTGAGCGCATTACTTTTACATATTTCGTAACCGAATTCTTTGATAACTTCGTGAATCAATTAATTTTGAAAAAGCAGACTTTAACTAAATTATATCTGAAGAAACAGACTCACGATTTGGTTCCACATGAAAACTGTATCACTGTAACAAAACTAGAAAGCCGTTCGGCATGGGATGTCTGTTTTTATACTAAAGGCACTGGCACTTACACTAACACTAGCACTAAACACAATTAATTTTTAATCAACAAAAAAATCACCATTTTTTTAAACAACTTTAAAGGCTAGAACAATTCTAAACAAGATTGAACAAATCTTAAAAGGGTGTTAAATAAGTGTCTTTTGTTCAGTTCTTATCATATTACTCCAATCTTTGCAATAGCAAAACAGGTGGAAAAATATTTAAAATATCTTTTAGAAATAAAAATACGGCTACCCAAAAAAGGGCACAATATAAACAAAGGAACTAGGATTAAGGAAGCAGTTGGAAACTTAAAAAAAATTCCAAGGGCAGATTTGGAAAATTGTAGGTCAAAGGCAAAACTCAAATGAAGGATTGCCAATTGCTTTAAAAAGATAAAGTAACTGTTCTTACAGTTTGATTGTGAGAGTTTTCCAAAAACTGAACCTCTTTTACCATCTACGATGACATAAAATTAATCAATTGTATATGAATCTGAGACTTTTTCACCTTTAACCAGTAAATAACTCCTCTAAAAATGGCATTTTCCAAATTAATCAAATCTTTCAGATTTAGCGTCAGTTCCAAAGAGTATAACAATTCCTTACTGATCAATTTTTTTTGTTTTTGTTTAAAAAAATTCCCCCCCTAAAAATATGCCGCTTCAGGCAGCTGCCTGTTTTGCTGTGGTCTCGAGCCGGCCCTCCTCAAAGCAGCTAACAGAGAAGATTCTTGAGCTGACAGAAGTTTTACTTTATCTCCGTTAAAGGTCCCAAATACTTAATCAGGTTCAATAAAACTAGTCGTAACATATGCGTAGTATAACTTAATATGACAAACAAATAACTGACCTACAAAGCTTGTTTAAGCCGGCAAAAAGCTTAGAAGCGGTGTTGCGGAACGGCATCGGTCACCCTTCCGCCGGCCTAGTCTCGAATTTCTAATCTAGTATTTGTATGTTAAGCGCATCATCCGATTGTAGGTCGTTTTTTGTTTGTTTATTTGTTTATCGTTGCTGGTAAAGTTACTCTACCGGTTGCAAAACTTACTTTATTTGTACGAACAATTTATCAAAAGTTATAGAGAAGAATTATGTATGACAGTACTGGGACACTATATACATAATCCCTTTGATAGAAGACTTATTGATTTTTACCTGAATATATTGGAAAATTTAGTTGTTTTCCACCAACCATCACGTCACTGAATGATAACAGGTTCGTGGAGATTGCACAATTCCACTTTTATCAGTCGAAACGGAATCGTGTCAGAAATGATTCGGCCAATTATTGAAAAAATATTTATTTTGCAACCTTAGAAAAAGAAACAATCTGGCAAGTAACACTTATTTAATAATAGTAATAATCAAAAAAGGACAAGAAAAACAATACGATTTCAACTCATCACGAATCCAGTTCTTTTAATTCCAAACAAGTTGTTGGATTCCGCTTGGATGCAATCCGTTTAACAATATCAATAGTCTCATCGATCAACATACTCATAATCAAATCGGTGAATTGATCTTTTATTATTAATTCATCCTTATCGAAATTCGTCCATTGTGCATCCTCCTCTTGTGATTCTTTTATTAAGATCTCATCAACATGATCACGTTTCTTACGGCCCCATTTTATTATCATACTCTCTTGGATTTGTGGCTTTTCAAAACCAAATAATTCCTTTAATTTACGATTCATGAAACGTTGTAAACTTCTACAATCGTACGGTTTTATCAATGATAATTGTTGTTTTTTATTTATTATATTCATCCATATCGGTTCGTTTTTGATAATTTTAAATTGTTGATAATGTTCATTTGCTAATTCTTTACATATATTAAATAATAATTCACAACAGTTTTTATTAATATCCAATTTTGAGATCAATTTAAAACTGTTCTCCGAAAATTTCACATTATCTAAATTATTTAATTCGTACGCTTTATATAGAACTTTGGATGTGTAATTTGTAATCTCATCAATTTCTTTTGGGTCAATTGGTAAAATTGTTTGAACGATTGGTAGTGTTGATGGTGGTGTATATGGAGGCGGTGGCTTATTTGGGATCTCTCTCATATACACATACGGTATGACTTCTTTTTGTTGTTGTTCCAATTGCTTAATCTACAACAAATGGGATTAGAATTGAACGTTTATAATATACAAAACTTACTTCTTGTTCTATAGCGATTTGTTTTCTAAACAACTCTTCTGCTTCATGTTTAACATCATCTGAAGCGCCTTAAAAAGCCAAACAATTATTTAAATCAACAAAAATTATAAATAAACGAAATTACCTAATAATTCATTATCATAAGTTGTAATATAGATATCTTGTAGACGTGGACTTTTATCACTTCGTAAACTACTCGAATCAGCCATAATTTCAGATACGCGTTTTTTAACATCGATTTGTTGGCTTGTTGGTGATTTAGTTGGTGATGTTTTAGTATCATCGGAATTTTGAGAGTTTTCATCACAATTCTCAATTTGAGATTTCGAATTTTCTAAAATTACAGATTCACTTTTAAAATCATCTGAATATTGTTCCGATTCTTTCATTGTAGACATCTGAGATTCTTCAATACTTTCATCGTGTTTCTCTTGTTGTTCACTCAATATTTCGGTAGAAACTATATCTTGTAGAGTTGTACTATTATCTTCAATTTTTGAAGATTTATCATCCGCAATTTCAATAATACTATTATCATCATTATTATTAGTATCCTCAATAAATGAAGTGATTTGTGTAGGTTCTAAATGCTCGCTATTCAAATTCGTTTGATTTTTATCAGTTTGTAAAGTATTTGTTTTAGGCACTTCATCACTATTTAGGGTTACAGAATTTTCGAAATTCGTTTGAGGAATATCAGTTGTACTTAAAATCTTCAAAGACTGATCGAATTGTTCGTCGATCTTTTTAATGGAATCTTCAGTCTTCAAAATATGATCGGTAATACTGTTTACAACATTTTCAGAAATTTCAGTCGATTCAATAACATTTTCATCAATTATTTCATCGATTTTAGTTGAATTTGAATCATTCTCTTCTGTTATAATATTTTGTTTATTTGTAGTAGTATCCTCAGTAATTTCATTGATTTGTTGTAGTTGTTCGATTGAAATACAATCTTCTGTACGATTTGATTCATCGAATTTCTCTTGAATTTTTCCAAAACCAGAAATTTCATCTTCTATTTGTGTAAAATTATGTATCAATTCAGAAATTGATGTTATTTGATTACGATCAATTTCATTATTATCATTATCATCATCATCCTCCTCATCGATGTTTGTGTTGATTTCATGGACGGATTCCGATTCAAATTCACTTGTATATTCACCATTCTCTATATCGTTATCTTGATCTTCACTAGTTTTCCCTGCAATATTTGGAATGTCACGTGCATCACTTAATTCACTTGTTGTTGTTGTTATTGAACAATTCAATGTTTTTAATTCACTACTTTTATTCTTTCGTTTTTGTTGTGTTGTTGTTGTTGTTGTTGCTATTGGGGATGTTTTAGCAGCACTTTTACAGAATTTCTCCAATTCACTTTGTGACATAATGTAATCTTTATCATCGATAAATTTCTTTTCTATACGTCCAGTCATATTTCTCCATAATTGATTCAATTGTTTACCATTAAATTCAAAAATATCTTGTTGTTGTTGCTGCTGTTGTTGTTGTTGTTTCCCACCACCACCACCACCAACACCAATAATTAATTGATTCCTCTTCTTTTTCTTGTTTTTCGGTATTTGTTTTACTAAAACATTTGCAGCAATTTCTAATGCTGTTATCTTCTTTTCTTCTTCCAATAATTTCTGATGCCATTTCAATAATTCTTCAGCTGTCTTTTTACGTTCACGTAATGCTTTTTCTCGCATCGACAAATTCCTAGAATTATTTAAAATAATAATAAAAATAATAGTAATAATAATAATAAATGATTACATAAGAAATTATAACAATTTTCTTAATTGTTTATATACAACAACATTACGAATTTAATAAAAATATATAAGAAACGTAGTAGTAGTAATATCGTAGTGTGATGTATTTTAAAAATGACGACAAACAGTACAGTGTCGTTGTTCATTTGGAGGGATTGCTGACTAATTTTGAAAACGTCTATATGTTATTTCCTCTATATAGGAAGCTTCCTAATAGAAAACAGAATATTGGAAAATAGCCAACAGGATATCTAATTATAGATAGGCTGTTTTTAATCATTTCTAATTTCTTTCGTAATAATAGTGAGAAGTTTTGGATGGCTGTTGTTGTTGTTGTTGTTGTAATAATTGACATGAGAAGTTATTTTTATATCAACTATAAAAAAAATCTCTTACAACACTGAATTCTGTTAACGTTTTATAGTAAAATGAGAATACAACTCTAATTACCTGTGTAAGCTGGACGTAGATTTTGCTTGTTGTGGTTGTTGGAAATTTACTGAATTATCCGAATCACAGTCAACAGTTGATGATGATCGCCGACTGATTTTTGATGTTGTCCGAATACTCAGACAATCATCACCTGACCAACTCTTTCTTGTTGATATTGTTGTTTCCGATTGGATTGCCTCTTTACGATTCTGTGTTACAATCAATGGTCCTGAATGACGACGATTCTTTCTTGTTATCGTTGATGTGGATGGTGTTGTTATTTTGATATTTGTTAACATCTCATTTGTTGATAATTGTGATTTAATTAGATTTCTTTGATGTTTTAATTTATTAATACGTTCATTAGATGCCTGTTTTTGTGTTTGTTTTAATCTATTTTTATAAATAAACATTTAAAAAAATAAACGCTTATTATTGTAAATTTTATTAAATTTTGATTACCTTTTAATTTCATTCCGTTCTTGTTCTAATTTCAATAAAATCGCACGTTGTTTCTTTTTAATAAGTGAAGCCTGTTCAACTTTACCAGTTTCAACTAATTGTTTCTTCTGTATTTCTAACCAAACTAATTCGCCTTTTGTACGATCAAGTAGTGCCTGTTCACGGATTTTTATTATAGCTTTCAGATGATTTAAACGGGCATCCTCATCTTTTATAAGTTGTTCAAACTGCAAATGAGAATAGAAAAAAATGACATCGTTGTTGGGTTTTTTTCTCTTGTTTTGTGTGTGTTGTTCGTTTAAAAATAAACTAATTATTATAGAAGGTTCTATGATTGTGTGTATTATGTTGTTTAAAGGCAACATTCCATTAACTTTAGATAAGGCTCTCTTATCGATAAGTTGTGAGTAATTAAGTAAAGTATGAAACTATTGTTGGTGGAATAGATTTAGATGGATCTTGTATGAACACAATAATAAAATGGTTCAAAAGGACGTACAATAATATTATTTTTAACACATAAAGACACTTGGATATTTCTATGATAGCAGCGACTTTGTGGGCAGAAACGGGTCTTTTTTTACACGAATTTCAGAAGAACGAAACTACCGTGTAAAAAGAGAAATGTGTGCATTGAGGAACGTAAGAGAGTGCTCCAATGTTTATTCACTCTGTCGTCAAAAATCGGTGTTCAAATAGGTTTACATAACTCAAAATATTATTTTTTGTTTTGTTTCATAGATTGTTAGCAAAAATATTCAAAAATTATCCCCAAAATTTGAAAGCTGAAGTTATGAGTGGTTAAGTGCCGGAGTGTGTAAAACCCAGCTATCATACAGGACGTCATTTACGAACTCGAAAAAAAGAGTCAAATCGTCAGGATATGAAGAAGTATTGCTACATAATTCTAAAATGATTTGACACAGACTTGAACTCGTTGTTTTCGGTATTTTTCTCTTTTTAAATGCGTTTTTCTACAAATGACTCTGACTCAAAAAGTTCTTCGCCAATCATCTTGAAAATTAATAGACAGTTTCTTTATACTTCTATACTCTATATGAACAGGGGCGGCTCGAGGTTTCCTGGCGCTCCTGGCAAGCTTACTTCCGACGCCCCCCTCCAGGAATTAATAATAATGATTGCACTATTTTTATAGATTTCGCAACCAAAGTTCTTGACATTTTCGTGATTTATAAACGTTGAAAAAAGTAAGTTTTCTGCTAAATTTATTGAAAATCATTTCTTTCACAACAAGAAATAGTCATTCGCGTTACGTCATTTAGCGTTCAAAACATAAAATTTCAAAATAATGGCGATAATTTTTTGGCGAATTTGGAACGCCACAATAAAAAAGTCCTGGAGCCGTTCATGAGATGTCTGTTTCTATACTAAATGCATTAGACACAATTAATTATTAATTAGCAATAAAGACACAATTTTTGGAAATAACATTAACACTTCGAAGACTGGAACACAACTAAACAAGAACGAATAAATTTAACAATAAAAAGCGTGTCAAGTAATTGGCCTTCTTCACAAAAACAAAAACAGGTGGAAAAATATTAAAAATGTCTTTTATAAATAAAAATACGGCTACCCAAATAAAGCGGTCAATATAGATGAATGAATTGGGGCTAAGGAGGCAGTTGAACACTTCAAAAAGTTCCAAGTGTGGATTTGGAAAATTCCAGATCCAAAACAAAATTCAATTTCTATACTTTCAAGATATAAATAATTAGCCTTATCCTAAAATTCTGACTGAGAGAGTTTAGCAAAAACTGAACCCTTTGTACGATCTATGAGGTCTGAAGTTCTGACATAGAATTAATCAATTGTTTATCCCTGAAATTAAAAAACTCTTAAGAAAATATTACACATAAAGTCCAGCACAGGACACATTAAAGAGTGCCGCCCCTACAATTATGCCGCTCCCGCAGCTGCCTGTTTTGCTGTAGACTCGAGCCGGCCCTGTATATGAACTTACATTAGGAGTAATATCATTATTTAAAGTATTATTTCATAGCAAAAATGTTATGACACAAATTTTGGCCCTCGATCGTTTATAAAATGGAAATTTATCGGCGAAAGATGAATCTCAAGAAAATATACTCTGTGTCCATTAGAGACCGCTCACTTCAGCTGTTCTCGAAAAATCTGTTCAGCGAAAACACAGTTTGAAGAAAAACTGTATAATATTTGAGAATATTTATCGGATTGCCATAAATTTTTCTGTGCATACACATAAATGTATGTATATTATAAAAGTGAAATAAAAAATTCCTGACGGTTGTATGTTTAGGGTTCATAATTTAGAACAAATCGCTCTACAAAAACGATTTAGCATCTGATACTGAATTTCTTTTGTTATGCAAATATAGAAAGTCCCAAAGTGTTTCAATTGGAATTATGCAATCCTGATAAGAAATTAATAATAATTACCATATTTACTGATAATCCGGCACAATTATTAACATCATAATCACTACCAATCAACGATTTTATCGGACTGTCCCGTTGGTTAATTGTTAATTGCTCATTATTTGTTGTATTAAAGCTATCCAATTCCAATTCAGGTATTGTGATCGCTCTACTATTAACTGACAGATTTCCATCGATATATTCTGAACCTCTTGAAAAATTAATTGATAATTGTTGATCTTGTGTTGTTGATGTTGTTGTAGTAGCTGTTTTAAATGAAGTTTGTGCATCGTTATTTTGTAAAATTTTCATCGATTTCATAGCCGTTCTTTCATTCCTATCGAGTTTTAGATGTTGGAAAGCCTCTTCCAATTCTAAAAATCGATGAAACGACTTATTGAAATCATCAAGTAAATGCACTTCGGCTTCAAATTTCAAATGAATACTGTTTGTATCCTAAAAACACATACAAATTAATCAAAATTAACACATTATTTCAATATGGACTTACATTAAGATTCGTTTTTATTGTAATATTTGTTGGTTGATTGTTTGTAATAATTTTCGATTGAATCGAATTGTTTTCAGGCAAATTTTTAGGAATTTTTGACGAATTCTGTGTTGTTGTAATCGATGCGTTTATTGAATATGTTGGATTTCGTTGGGGAATGTTTGAATAAATATCAGCCCCATCACCTCTAGTTCTATTGATGTTTAAATTCAGTGGCGGTACTTTGAGAGCCAACGATTCATCTATAGTAGCCTGGTTATTTTCGAATGTATCATTTGACTCTTTTATATAGAACGATTTGTTCAGAACTGTTGATATTTCCGATTGATTATCATTATTATTATTATTTGTGATTTGATCCTCAATTCTACCACTACTTGTTGTAGTTTTCGATTTGATTTCATCGATAAAATCGGAACTATAACTCTTCGTACTTTTCGTAATAATTTCACTATTTTCATTACAATTAAATGTGTGTAATTTTAAATTTTGTAAACGTTCCAAATCTAGATTTGCCTCCGAATTAATTACCGTACTTCTACTTGATGATACACCACTTTCACTGGATATTTCCGGTATATTCTTGGATGTATCCGATCCGCTATCCTCAAATAATCGTTTCGGAACATTACGATTACGTATCGATGGAATTAATTTTAATTTCTCCACACTTTCTAGGTTTAAATTTAAATTCGATTGGTGTTGTTGTTGTTGTTGTTGTTGATGGGACATAAACGATTTTATCTCCTCATCATCAGCATCGAATTTTTCAGAGTTTTTCACCAATAATTCATGGATTTCGTTGGTCAATTTTTGTCGATTATCAATTGATAACGTATTCTGTATACCAATATCTGTAGATTTTCGACCACCATTCACAACGAACTGCAATTTCCGTTTAACTGTATTAATGAAATTGTATGGATTTGTGGGAATTTGTTGATATTGTGGTGGTATCAATAATAAAGGAGAATTATTTAGTTTTTGACTCGTTTGCGTCTCTTTTGCTACTTTCTCACAATTATCGATAATTATAGCATTTCCAACAACTCTTCTATCTTTTACAACATCTATTGTTTCTATTCCACTATTATTATCAGATCTTTTTCTTATTGTAATGTTTCTTTCAGGACGGTTTAGATCAGTCTTTTTGATTGTTGACCGGCTCGGTCTACTACTAATACTAGCAACGGCCTCTTTGTTTTGTTGTTCTTGTTGATGATCACAGTTCAGACGTTCACGTGATTTAGAACGATCACGATTTTGTTGTAAAGTTTCTGATGGTTTTCTCCGCTCAGTGCATAACTTATTGTTGTGATCTTTCTGTTGTTGTTGATCACGTTTTGGACGTTCACGTGATTTGGATCGATCACGATTTTGTTGCAATGTTGCTGATGGTTTTATTCGCTCACTGCACAACTTATTGTTTCGATCGTTGTGTTGTTGATCATATTTTGGAGGTTCACGTGATTTGGATCGATCTCGATTTGTCGCCCGATCGATACGTACCTCAACGTTACGATCACGCGATTTAGAACGTTCCCGTTTCATTTGAACGTTCTTTGCAAGTAATTCTCGACTTTTGATTTGTAGTTCTTTTAATTTCTGTTTTCTCATATCGATCCGATTATCGGTTGTGGCAGTTTGAGTTCGTAATTCTTGGGCACGTTTCTCACGTTGTTTCTTTATGTATTCACGTGCTTCAGCCACATTATAGGGTTTTGATTTGGTAGCTTGTGGGGATTGTTGCTGTTGTTGTACAGGCACTTTTTGATGAGCATTCGTTACACAATTATTCTTTACTTTATTTGGACAATCTTTTTCAATATTTACATCTTCTTTGTTGGTATTATTTCTGGAATTCTCATCCGATTGTGGTTGTTGTTTAAGCAATGCAGGACTCTTCAGTAAACCGATACCATCTTGAATCATTTTATCGATATCGGCTATTATGGTACCGACTTCCTCTCGCGTCGTATACACTCGTTGTCTTACACCCTCTAATTGAGAATCATCCAGATTTGTTTGTGCTTTATTATCCATATTTATTTTATGTATTTCTTCTAAATATAATCAATCTAAAAATATATGTATATTAAAATAGAATTTTTCAAAAATATAAAAATAATTGTCAATAATTGTTGATAAAAAATAAATGCCTAAAAACTCAAATTCTTACCGTTTTCACATCGTATTTAAAAAATTGTCAACCGCTTCAAACATAACCCCACTTTTTCGATTCCATTAAGGTACGTTCACACACGCACATACCATGGCTACAAGTCCGTATTACATTGATTTTTCGATCTATTAGAAGAAAATTTTATATTCTATAATAACCAGCATTCGATAATCGATAAAATTATTAATTTGACCTAAGCGAGGCTTATTACAAAGTACAACAAAACCGTATGAACCAACCATTAGAATATAGAAGTATTTTTTATAAATACCAACAGATAGCGCCACATTGATTATTTTTTTTAAATCCAATATTTAGTATAAATATAGATCTTATAAATAAGAAGCTGGGAAAACAAACGAAATCTAATTTGGTCATTACTTGGTAATTGTTATTATTGAAAATAATGTGTTTGTTCAAATTATACTTAACTTTACACGAGCGACTAGCTGCCGACATGTACCCACCAATCATTGCGCGAGTTATATAGTGCTATGATAACCCAGTGGCGTGCGGTGACATTTAATGATAGGGAAGCTGTCTTTCCATAAAGATTATAAATATGTAAATACCTACTGACAATGAGAAAAACAAATATAAATAGTTTATTTCTTTTTAATTATATAATATATATATTTCCATGAAACAACGAGATAAGTACAATTAAACCACAAAATGAGCAACATACATTAGTTTCTGTTTTTGGTTGGAAGTCAACTCTTTGTTGATACAGGACATTGAATAATCAATTACATATTAATAAGTTTAGAGTATATATTATTACCGTTATTGATTTCGTTGATATTTTTACCTACGAAACATTCATTATGTCTAGAGCAAAAAAAAAACTATTACCTTAACACAAATCTAAAATAAACTTGATTGTGGAAAAATTCCAACATATGAAAATATCAAAATACACACTACATATGAATATGTAAATTAATATTCTTTTCTAATTAATAGATTTTATGAAAATAAATAAAATATAGGTTTTACTGTACATACACATATGAATACGGATATACTTTAAAAGTAAATTATAATTTAATATGTGTAGATCTGTAAAGACATGTACTTAAAAATAAGAAAATATCCTTTGCTTTCTTACTCCGAAAACAATCCACTTGATCCTTATTGTTAGACAAATATTTCTCTACGAGTGGTTAATGCATAGAATCGTTGGAAGCGGTGTACAATACTTTGGTGAGCAGCATCCACGAGCTATTCCACGTGAAGTTGGTATGTATAATTTGGTTACTTTAAACGAACAATGTATTATCGATGTGGAAGCTATCTCGTATTTAACAATACAACGCTTCCATTGGGAGTAAACAAATATGTACGAATCTATATTCGAACATACATGTAGTACAGATTTTTTTTATAAATTACATAATTCGGCTATAATAAAATATTCATTTAAAATAGTTCGTACTTTAAAGTATAAAAGTGGGTACTAATCGCCGAATATGCATTTATAGGGGAGCGGCGCTTCCAGAGCTTCCATGGACAGCACGCCACTGCTGATAACCATTTCAAATGTTCACGCCTATACAAAATCATTTTTGGATGGAAAAACATGCGATAAAAAAATAAAACGGCATGACAGAAATGGAGAAAGCTCAAAACAGAACGAGCAATCATTAAGAAGGTCAACATCAAACTGCAAACAAAATTCAAAACGTTCTCCGAAGTCCTCTGTGCTAGCTGTAGGTAATTACGGTATTTAAAATGTACATACTCCGGAACAATTCTATGTTGTAAAGGTTGACTCTGTCTCTTCACCATCAATTCCGTGCTTGAACCGAAGCAACGTAAATAATAAGCATCCATTACTGTGCAAGCACAGATATAAATCTCAGCATAAAGGTATAATATTACCAAAGTGTACAAACATAATAACTAAGCTATTGTGAATACCATCCTACTGGCATCTATTTCTTGGAAATAATTTAGTAAGTTATTATTGTTGCAATAATTAGTGATAATAAATTTATTATTTTGAAATGTCCTAGTGAAATTTATGGAGAAACCACCTATAAGCCACAACTAACATAAAAAAAATACATCTGGTAGCGTGGCACTTTTCATATGATTGGCGGCTCAAAATCTGACCGCTGTTAAAAACACCACTTTTATCAGTTGGAATGTGTAAGGGTAGAAAAAGTCGGGCAACAGCTATATATTGAACGATATTTTATGGTAAATACTTATACGGAATGCAGTCCGTATCTTTTTCTGTCATAACCATCTTAAAAATCGGCGCTATAATTGTTTATAACGCGTAAGGTAAATGTCCAAATTATCGTCATTGTACTAATTATCGTCGTATTTGTAGAAAATGTTTATTGCTAGGATATTACCTTTTTAATTTTGAATAATGTTAAAAATAAAATTCCAGCTGACAATAAGAGTTCGTTATTATTAATGGGCGGATATCAGCTCCAAGATGGAGCAAGGCAAATTCTAGACTCCTGACAAATTCGTATAGAGCGTATTGGCTACAGCTGTTGTACTTGCATAGTCTATCTTTTCTTGTGAAACGTTTTTCTTTACAAATAGTGTCCGAACTACTCCGAACGTAGAGAAGCAGTCGACCAGTTGAACTGCTAACGTGACGTCGTGACGTTACGGCGAAAAAACTGGTGCCTAGTTGTACCGAATTTCTATGAAATTCTGGTCGCTCTCTCTCACTCTTTAAAGAGCGGTTCGTTAGGGACAACAAACTAATGATTCGATAGAAAATTTAAAAAAACAACCATTTTTGACAAAAATAAATTCAAAAAAAAAACTTAAAAATTATGAACACATCTTTGTTGATTTATTCTAAATATATGTAAATACATGCGTTAAAATTAAACTACGCCAATGGTGCACTTCGAGCGATGTAAATCTTGCCAAATGACCTTCAATCCGCCCTTTAGTTATTATTGATCAACACAACATTAAACTTTTTAAAACAGGATGGCACAAAATGACGGAAGGGGTTTGAGTTCATTATAACTTATTATTTAAGACATATATATATATATATATATATTATAATACAGTATATTAATGGAGAATTAATTTAATTATGAAAAATTATATCTTGCAAGTGGTGGCCATTTTCTGCTTCGCATATTCGTGCTCTTTCCAAAACATTTTCCATAACCTTTCGCAAAACTTCAGCTGTTATGTCGTTGATTTCGTCGCGTATATTCTTTAATAGCTTGATGATTCTAGGCTTATTAATATAGACTTCTCCTTTCAAATAACCCCAAACGAAAAAGTCTGGAACGGTTAAAGCCGGTGAACGTGGCGGCCAATTAAAATCGCTTGTACGCGAAATAATTCGTTCACTGAAGATGTCGCGTAAAAGAGCCATTGTGTCCTTCGCAATATGCGCTGTGGCTCCATCCTGTTGGAACCATACTTGCGGATGGTTAAAAAATTTTCCATCATTATCCGATATCTAACACCAGTGATGGAAACGGCGACACAGTGTTCATTTCCAAAAAAATATGGGCCAATTATCCTTTCCGACGAAACACCGCACCAATATGCGAATCGGAACATGAACTCAACATAAGACGATTTTTTGTAATAACCGTATTTACTTCAAGCCTTCTCAACCCTTTCAAAGTTAGAATTTGTATCGCTTGTAGTGTAATTGTGCTTTTTTCCACACCACCATTGAGGTAAAGCACTGGGTGCGTTTTTTTTATAGTGGTATCCCCAAGAGGCCTAATCCACTTTGGTGGTTAGTAAAACAATCACAACCCTAATCCTTTTTATTTTAGTATTTGCTAGCTAGCAATGTTTTAAGACCCAATACACAAATAACAAGAATGCCCAGAAAACAAAAATACCCCCAATTTTAGCATGCACCAAATTCTTGTTTCCTTGACATTCAGTTTTTGACTCAATGTATGAAATAATTTTGAAGTTTAAATCCAAATATAAAGATGTTTATTAAATTACATGTGAACTCAAAAAAGTTCTGGAAAATATATGCTGAAGTTATGATAAGATTCTGATTGAAGCTGTGCTGAAATCAGGATTTTTTATTGATTATTGCATAAATGTACAAAAACAATTCATTAAAATTGGATAAAGACGGAATAGTTAGAATACTCACAAAACCTTTTGAAAAAATCATATGCTGAAATAGAATTGATGACGAAATGTCGGTTGAAGCTGTCCTGAAACAAAGCCTCTTTATCGATTAATGCATAAATGTACAAAAACATTTCAGTAAAATTGCATAAAAATAGAATAGTTACAATACTCACAAAGCCTTTTGATAAAATCAAATGCTGAAATAGAATTGATGACGCAATCTCGATTGAAGGTGTCCTGAAACAGAGATTTTGTATCGATTATTGCATAAATGTACAAAACAGTTCGGTAAAATTGGATTAGGCTACTCTCAAATTTTTTTGAAAAAATAATATGCTGAAATAATGACAAAAGTTTGATTGAGGCTGTCCTGAAACAGAGATTCTTTATGGATTAATGCATAAATGTACAAAAACAGTTCAGTAAAATTGGATAAGGGTAGAGTACTCACAATTTTTTTCGAAAGAATAATATGCTGAAATAATGACGAAATCTCGATTGAAGGTGTCCTGAAACCGAAAATTTTTATGGATTATCGCACAAATGTACAAAAACAGTTCAGTAAAATTGGATAAAAGTATTTCTGAATTTACATGTGAACCAATTTCAACCTTGCAGGGCCCTGTACAAGGTAGAGATCGGTTCTCACATGTAATTTAATATGTAATTTTAACCGTGGATTTGAATTTCGCCTTTTTAGTTACCGTAATTACCAAAAATTGCCTGAAATAATAGATTTGGATAAAGAATACTCACAAAATATCTTCAAAAATAACATGCTGAAATTGAAACTCGTTTCACATCGAAAAACCTTTAAAAAACTGAAACAGAAATAATAAAATTTTCATTAAAAGTGTCCTGAACAAATTATTAAACAAATGAATGTGAACATCACTGTCAAACAAATTTCTCGTTCTGAAACAGGAATGCTGATAAATGTTAAAATGAAAGGCAAATGAATGTAATCGTTTAGGTAAAAGTGGATAAAGAATACTCACAAAACATCTTGAAAAAAACAACATGCTAAAACTGAAACACATTTCACAACGAAAATCTTAGAAAATCTGAAACAGAAATGATAAAATTTTCATTAAAAGTGACCTGCAACAAATTATTAAGCAAATGAATGGGACCATTTCAGTAAAGGTGATTGCAGATAGAATACTTACAAAAATTCATCACAAATTTCATGCTTAAACTGAAATAATTACGAAATCTTCATTAAAAGAGTCCTGAAAAAGATTTTATTAAATATAGAGATTATTTTGCAATACTTATCTGCCGAATTTCACAATTTTCACAAAATTACACTTCAAATCACATCACGTTATTGGAGAAAACGCCCGGAAATGTACACTTTTTCTTTCGAACAACATTAGGGTGGTTACTGTTAATTTCACCAAACCCTACCGCTTATGTAATTTTATGAGTATAAAAAAACAAGAAAAGATCTGCGTTTGTTCCAATAATTTCAGGGTAGTTACTGCTTATTTCACCAAACCCTACCGCTTATGTATTTTCATTAAAAAAAGACATGAAAAACATACTATTTTGTTTCAACAATTTCAGGGTGGTTACTGCTCATTTCACCAAACTCAGCCGGTTATATAATTTTATATAAATAAGAAAAAGACGCAAGAAAAAATAAGTGTTTTTGTTTCAACAGTTTCAGGGTGGTTACTGTTAATTTCACCAAACCCTACAGCTTATGTAATTAAATAAATAGGGTGGTTACTGCTCATTTCACCAAACTCAGGAGCTTATATAATTTTATAAACAACGCTCCACAAAATACACGTTTTTATTTCAAAAATTTCAGGGTGGTTATTGCTTATTTCACCAAACCCTGTCTGTTCCGATTGGTCAATTATTGTAAACCCTCACCTAAGGGTTGTAGTCCGATAGACAAGGGACATGGCCCTTACTGAAACAGTTAGAGAAGAAGAGTCCAATATCGAGTCTCGTAGAGACTACATTGTAAATATTCAATAAACAGTCCACAAACAAAACATTTGGTCCTACGTTATTATCCTCAACACGGCCGCTTATGTAATGTGATAAGAAAACTGTGTCAACAGTTTCAGGGTGGTTACTGATATTTTCACAAAACCCTACCGCTTATGTAATTAAATAAATAAAAAAACGCACGAAAAAAATGCACATTTTTGTTTTAACAATTTCAGGTTTCTGCTCATTTCACCAAACTCAGCCGCTTATGTAATTTTATAAACAATTTTTATAGACCAGGGGCATGGTCCTTACTAAAACAGCAAGAAAAAAAGAGTCCAATATCAAGCCTTGTAGACACTTGACCAATATTTTACCTACCATAAACAAAGCTTCTGGTAGTGAATGAAGACAACTCATAGATACGGTGAACAACAATTTAGAATCATTAAAGACCTTCAAAATTCCCGTAGAATCTTGGGATTAAATTTTAATTACAATTTTAGTCGATAAATTAGATTACCAATCTAACAATGAGTGGCAAACTACCTTACAAAAGGTATTGTCCACTTAGACAGAATTTACAAACTTCATCAAAAAACAACATCAGATCTTAGAAGCTCCAAGACCGTTAAATGAACCCTCTAATCGCATTACAATCAATCGCAAAACCAGTCAGTTCGCGAAAACAAATAATATTTCAATGAAACGAAATGGTAAGAACGTTTCATCAAATACAACCATTTCCAATAAATTTAATAGCTTTTCTGTTTGTAACGGCACCCATGGTACGTTTCAGTGCAATGAATTGGTAGGCTCACAAGCCAATATTATCACAAAACAACATTTGAAACAAATAATACTTCAATTTCGGGTATCAATTTGGTGCTAAATCCAGTAAAACAATGCGATAATGTGACAATAAAATCGGTGACTCACGCTTACAATTAGGAGTATCCAAAATAACCGTTCCAACTCCATCAGTCACCTTTTCAAAATCTAACAACGAATTTCCACCGAATGTAACACTAAACGATCCAAATTTTAACACTTCAAGCGAAATTGAGTTATTAAATATGGGGCAATTAATTTTAAAAAATTCAATAATGCGAAATGCATCTTTGTAACAATACAAGTAGAGATTCCAACGGACAATTTGTTGTGAAATTGCCATTCAAGTACAATTTCGAACATGATTTGGCACTAAAGCAATTTCCATCTCTCGAACGCAAACTCAAATTTGCAACTTTATGGTCGAATATTTAAGCCTAGATCACATAGAATCTGTACCAAATGATTTCCATTGTCTTTTCAAAAATACAGTTGATGGCCCTAAAATAAGGGTGGATATATATTTAAATGTATTCTTTTTGCAAATTGTTTCATTAACCATAAGTTTCATTTTTCATTTTTTATGTTAGTCATTATTAAAGTTTTCACTTCAATGGAGCAACATGGTCAACTATTGTAAACCTTCTCCTAAGGGTGGGTCGTAGTCGGATAGACAAGGGACATGGCCCTTACTAAAATAGTTACAGGAAAAGAGTCAAAAATCGAGTCTCCTAGAGACTAAGTACATTGTAAATGTTCAACAAACAGCCCACAAACAAAGCATTTTATCTACGTTGTTATCCTCAAAACGGTCGCTTATGTAATGTGATAAAGGAACGTTCCAAAAAATATGCGTTTTTGTTTCAACAATTTCAGGGTGGTTACTGCTCATTTCACCAAACCCTGCCGCTTAAGTAATTTTAAATAAAAAAACACGAAAAAATACACATTTTTGTTTTAACAATTTCAGGGTGTGGCTACTGCTCATTTCACCAAACCCTGCAGCACCTACCATCTTAATTCATCCTTAAACAATGCGCAATTTATCCCTATACATCCCTACAAAGTGTCCTACAGGGCAATGACAGGGCATCCTAACAAAATATACATACATGTGTATACACTCAATTCTGTTTTTACGCGAACTTTTTCTACACGATTTTGATTAAAACACGATTTGAAAATTGAAAACAACGATTTTTGCACGATTTATTTTGATCGATTCGAATTCTTCAAACAAAATTTCGCAAAATTTTTATGACTTCTAATTAGCGGCAAATAGATAGTGCTTCAGCACTTCACTTATCCTCGGTAACATACTTATCGTGTAAAAACTGAAGTGGGTGTATACGTAAAAATGTAAATTTCCTTTGCTAACTAGTCCATGGCCTTGGCATGGACGAATTTGCAAAAGCCTACCTTTTACGGATTCCTCTTCTCAAATATCCCGCGACGAACCTACCTTTGTAGCGTCCTCTTCTCCAACCCACGGTGATTATCTTCAATACTCACCCCTGGACTTGGTGCGATTGTATACGTCCACCAACCCTCTTCGGTCCATGTACACAACACTCGGCACTTCACTGCACAGACACTAACACTTTGCACTTCACTACACTTCAAGTATCACTACACTTCATAGCCGTAAAAATTTTACGACCGATATTAACGTGACCATGTCCAGGAATCAAATGATCGAAAGTTGTCGAAAATAAATCTAGAAAAAGGTATTGAATAATCGAATGCACATATTTTCTTTGTTTTGTTATCATAGATCGAAAAAAATTATCAGTGGTATGTAGTCGAGCGAACTCTTATCATTTGTTGTCGAAAACAGTCGTTTTCGAATTTATATTGATGTAAAATATTTGAAAATTATTTTTTTGATAAATTAAAACTTATTTCTGACGAGCCCTTATTTTATAGGGACCCCAAAGCAGTACCGATCCGAGGGGAGGGTCACGGGGGCACCGAATCATTTAAGTATGAAGAATATTATTTAATAGATAGCGAAAAGGGCGCATGGAACCTTTGTTTACCCCGAGTGCAGTTTAGTATCTGTCTGACTCTGATCACAAATCAAAAAATCTGGAAAACGGTTGACTCTGCAGGCCATCCCTGAAACTTCCCGCTAAGAAAAAACAGGTGCCTAGTTGTTCTGTATTTCTATGAATTTCTGATCGCTCTCTCTCATTGTTTAAAAGCGTCTCGCATGGGACAACAAACTGATGATTCTGACATAGAAAAATTTAAAAACAACAATTTTTGACAAAAATAAATTTAAAAAAAAATTAAAATTATGAACACATTTTTGTTGATTTGTTCTACGTGTCTTTTCTTATAAATTTGTGTAAATACATGGATTCAAATTAAATTACGCCATTGGTGCATTTCGAGTGTTGTAATTCTAATCAAATGACCTTCAATCCGCACGTTAGTTATAAATAATATAAATTTCGCCGATATGATTGGCGGATACAAGTCTGCAACCAGTCGCTCGTTAACTTTACTCTTATAAATTGACAAAATAGCAATAGATGGCGCTGCCTTACTGACTGATTAATATTAATAAAATATATAATTGAATTGTTAACCAAACAAATTAACGAGCCTTGAGGGAAATTCAGAATTATACTATATCATATTAAACATTTATCGCTGTTTATTTTCATTATAATCGTGAGAAACCTCTATTTGATGTACAGTTGGTTGCCTACACACATCTGCAATAATTGCGGGAAATTTAAAAATATTTATAAAATCAATTCTTTATTTTTTTACAGAAATTATACATATTTAACACGAATCTATGCTACTTTCATCCCTTTTTACTCTTAATTATGTCGTAGATGAGAATTTGTTGTCGTCATTGGCGACCTCATCACCCTCTCTTGTTCACACAAAAATAAGGGTGGCCAACTCTCAATTTATCTTCTGTGGAAAAGCAGATCAAACAATTAGTACACAAGTAGAGCGATTCAATATTGCAAATAATATCTGTACAAATATGGAATGTCGTCGAAAATCTCGCATTAGTAGGATGGATCACGTCCAGGGATTTAAAGCTCCATATTTGATGCAAACATCAAAAACAACAGAACTATTTATAGAAACAATTCTAATAAATCTATCAATAGTGTAATGCAATGATAAAAATATTCATAATTTATGAATCAATTTTGTTGAACAAACAAGCGCTCTAAAAGGCCGAATTTGATAAAATTGAAATAATTAGGATTTGGTGTGTGTAGACTTCAGTTCTTATCCAGACTGTATTTTTTAAATTATGTGGTTTTTTTGTTGGTAACCCCATTGACCTGTATCAGTTTTCTACTGATAAATCGTACAGAAATCGTCAACGCAAATCGAGGTCCATTTATTCAATGATAGCCTTACGACTTTTGCTAGGAATTGTTGTTAATTAATACTTCGAATAATACAAAAATGTGACTTGTTTTGCTAACAACGACAACAATTTATCATTCAAACCTTATAATTAGTCCAACACAACACCAACGATAATGTCGTGTTTGTCTATTAAAAATTGATTGGTTTCTTATCGGTTCTATTTCTATTATTGTCAATTGGAATGGTTTTAAATGAGCTATATTCGGTGTTATCTTACCTTCATATTTATTTAGGATATATTCAAGTAAACATTCCAACTTCAATATCAAACAATCACAGATATTTACTTACATATGTTCCTTGATTTTCGACATGTGTTATCTTTTAAGATGATTGGTTTACCTTTAAGTTTACACACACATCGAGAAGACGAGAAAAAAAATCAATAACACTGATAACGTTTGGAAATATCAACGGTTAATTGTTAGTAAAGAAGCTGATCAAATATTGATTAAAAACTAAATAAATCTGGAATGATTTGCCAACGATACAAATTTCACATCAATAGCATCTTATCAGGAAGCGGTGATTAATGGCTCGACATAACGAACAAAACCATCATGACTATATGGGTTAATCAGAAAAAATACGAGTCGAATGTATTCTCTTAAGAAATGTTGGCTGGAAGAACAACCATCAATCTGTGTCTCTGCTATCTATACTGGACCAATCCAGAAATGGATCATCCATCCATCAAGACTTGGTGTAAAGTAATAGATAATGTTTCCAGACGACTAATCGTTCTCAATCACCACACCTCATTACCCTTTCGTTGAATAATACCCTTTCAGTGAATGACCCTAGGGTTCGTACAGGGACATCTGCACCTAATCCTTACATACAACAGCTGATCGTTGGTGTTGTAGTTGATAAACATTCTAATTAGTAGCTAGATTTGTAACGATTTTTTCTACGTTTTGTTGGAATAAATTCGTGAACTATTCTGTATAATTTGTTTTCATTTATTAGTGGCCCAGTATGTTTTAGACTGCTGTATAATTGCATGCCGCTGATGACTGCCTCCGACAGGTTGTAATTAGTGTTTGGATGATTGATGATGATACATCATCATATCTTGCAAACTTATCATTGTGCCACACTCGGCACACATTTACATACGGAGAATCCGTCAACCGTTGGAAAATTGAATAAAAATCTAAAAGTAATAGGGCGTCACAACAAAAATCAATAAAAACCACTCAGTTTTTCTTTGTATAAATCAACCGTTTTTTCTATAACACAATAAGAATTGATTTATGTTACAGTATGGTCGCGTGAATTCTATCGCAAAGATAGTGTGGTAATTTTCCAATTTTCTTGTCCGGAGAAACAGGTCAAATTCTAACTATTCAGTCGCTATAATGCTTTGTTTCAGATTAAGATCGGAAAATTTTTCGATAATAAAAAGGTGAAAACTCTTTTAAGGTTTTGTGAAAGTCGTCGGATACTTGACTCGGTCTGCTTCACTTTAAGATAACGTATAAATTTATTACAGTTCTGTGTCTCACAGTATCCGGAAGAGTGGGTGCAAAAAGTAGGCATTTTTTATACACTTTCTTAGAACAAAGCTCTCAAAACGTTACAAAAGCGCTCTCTCTTTCGCCAGCAAATACAGAACTCGAATAGTGGAAAAAGGAATAAAGTAAATGCAGTTCCTGAACTTAAAATAGAGGGTGAAAATTGTTTTTGTTTGGAAAACAGGATGAAGAGTTACAGGGCGAAAAATTCAATTTAATATGCCAAAAGGATTACACATTTTCAGTGGAGATTGTAAGGGTGGAGACAGGCAGTTTGGCTACTTCAAAAAGTGGATTAAATTACAAATAATGTTTTATGAATTTATTCTGCTGTAGTCTGAGTAAAGTCTAAAGCCGCCTCTACTGCTAAAAAACCTGTCAAAGTTTGCACATTCATAACGGCGAACAGAGCAGGTTGCTCTTTCAACACTTTGCTTTCAGCGTGACTCTTTGCTTCGCTCTCAGCTACACTATATTCTTACCCTTCATTTATTTATTGAGATGCCACAACCGGAAGTCAACTCAAAGCTTGCAAGGTGTCCACAAAACCCGAAGCGATCGCAACATTCTAAGGCCCCAAGTTGACCAAAGCCTGATAGACAAAGTGTACATTTCAAATGCATATTAATTATTACAAATATTAGTCGATCTAGACACAATTTATGGTTGGTATTGTCGTCATTTGAAATATTTTATGGACTTTTATGGTTTTAAAACATTCACAAAAGCATATTGTTGCATACACAAAAGATCACATTTGAATTATTGCCCCCTCAAAATTTTTATTATATGAAAATAACTCTCTCTCTATTGTATAATGATCGTTTGTGATTTACGATTTATGAAATTGAATAAAATCCAACAAAATTGTATAAAATTTCATATAAATTCGTGTAATAATAATTTTCAATTACTCTATTTTCAAACACATATTTCCCAATTGAATAACAACATTTATATAAGCTTTTATTACAAAATTCCACACACAAATCACAAACAATTGATTTCGATAATTTTGGAAAGTTTGAATTCGTTATAGAAAAATATGAAATTTGGTGTGATGCAGTTGACAATTTAAATAATTACCAGTGATTACAGCTAAAACGTAAACTATTCACAAAGTTGGTAGAAATTTCCAATGAAACTTTGTAAATTGCATTATGTACGAAAACCAAGTTTGACACCAGCAAATGGATTGCTTTAGTCGAACTTGGAGCCATAAGACAACAACCACCACCACCACCACCCTAGCTCATGGGGGTGTGTATCCATAATAAGTCTATATAGGACTGGATAGTCAACATACTCTAGAGATTTTAACAATTTGAACCGTAGCGAGACTTTACAAAACTAATTTCCACTAACGAAGCCTGCAAACTTCCATTAAAATCCTAGCGACGATTTGATAAGAGTGTGGGTTTTTTTAAATAAGGCAAAAAAAGTTGGAAATTTTCGCAATATATCATCATGCTTTATGAATTTTAAAAACTACATAAATCATAGGTAGTGTAGTGAAAACGGCTCATTATTTTCCGTCATTTCTACGTTGAAATTTCTTTTTTATTTTGGCGAGAAACGGTTGGAATTGACCAACTTTGAGGAATTCGCTTCAGGCCTCTCCGACTATTATCAGACCTACCAATTACTCCATTAATAATAATCATAATAATAGTGAGTGATAAAAATAAATACTATACCTATACAACAAAGAGTAAAAGAAAATGAATGAACAACGTTTTGAAATGTTACGGGGAACTGATTTAAGTTCAAGACCTTCGACTTCACGGTTTAGTCACGTAAAATATAGTGTGAAACATTACCGTATGTGCACATTTGCCTTATTATAATAAATTCACAAAAAGACGAAATAAAAATAAATGGTAATAAGTTTAAAAGAATGGAGGCAGTAAAAAGCAGCAATCGGAAACTGCACACAACACATATAACGTGCATTTGAATAAATATACACAAACCATTTTATACGACCATTTCCAGTTTATAACCGATTTTTACAAGCGACGCTTTCAAATCGTTTCAATTAAATAAACTTAATCGAGAGCTTCCGGCGCGGAAACGCTAACACTGAAAACATCATAACGCTACAGAGAATAGCTGCTTCTTGAAGAGCTTCCGTGATAACGTTAATTTCCGATAGTTGAAAGTCGACCCAGAATTATGCCGAATATGCCTTTAAGCTGAAAGTGCATGGAACGTCGCTCGTTAGAAGTGAAACTTCTTAGGTTAGAGATGAAGTTCATTTTTAGGATTAGGGTATGATTATGTGGGATTCAATTAATGAATTTTCTTTTGTTGCCTGAAGGCTCGATTTTCCGCTGCAGTTGTCTTTTTCCGCATTTCACTTACCTCAAAACAATATTCATTGTTAGAAATAGAAAAATCATAAATCGCGGTAGAACAGGAAATTTTAGTTTCGTTCTATAAGGCGCTGTACATCGATCAATGATACCAACTTTAGACCCTAGTGTTTATTTTACACAGTTGGCAGATCTGACAGAAAAAGTAGAAGTGACGCTATATCAACGCTGCCACTCTTCCCTCTCAGCTGTCTGTTAGAGGGGAAGGGTTTTCCCTCACGGGGTCAGGCATTTTCGTCACTCTTCGAACAAATTTACTACCCTACTGCGCCTAAAGAAGTTGCAGTTCAATAATATTGCTTATGTCAAACGTATGTATGTATTATTGAACCATTAATAGATATCAAAACGATCGCATTAATAAGCCCTCGGGCCGTACACTGTCGACACTCAGGCGTTATTTGCCTCATAACGCCCTTGATACAATAACTACTCTATTGCGGCCGTTATGCGGAAAGTCTTGTTCTTGTCCCCACACAAAAGCAATCTGGCACAGGTCAAGTATACTAAAAGCGGGACTTATTTGTTTATAAATCGAATAGGAAAATACACAACTAGTTGTAAAACAATTCCAGTTTCTAGTTATGGTAATACAGAATCGTGAGAGTCTACAAGTCGACATTACAACCGACATACACACATATAACACAAAACTTCAACCATTTTTCTTGTGATTTATTATTATTGCTATTTGTTCTACGCAGGGCCGTCCCGGACCCAAAATCGACAGCGGCATAATTTTAGAGGCGGCTTCATGTGTAATATTTTCTTGAGAGTATTTTAGTTTCAGTGATAAACAATTGATCAATTCTATGTTAGAATTTCAGACCTCATAGATCGTACAAGAGGTTCAGTTTTTGGAAAACTCTCTGTCATAGCTTTAGGATACGGCTAATTACTTATGTTTTGAAAGTACAGAAATTGATAATCCTGCAATTGAATTTTGTTTTGGATCTGGAATTTTCCTAATCCACCTTTGGAAATTTTTGAAGTGCCGAACTGCCTCCTTAGCCCCAATTCCTTCATCTATATTGACCCCTTTATTTGGGTAGCTGCATATTTATTGATAAAAGGCATTGTTAATATTTTCCCACTTTTTTTGTTTTTGTGAAGAAGGCCAATTACTTGACACGTTTTTTATTGTTAAATTTATTCGTTCTTGTTTAGATGTGTTCCAGTCTTTGAAGTGTTAGTTATTTTCAAAAATTGTATTTTTTTTTGTTAATTAATAATTAATTGTGTCTATTATCTTTAGTAGTAGAAACCGACATCCCATGAACGGCACCAGGACTTTTCTTATTATGGCGTTCTAAAATTCGACATTATTTTGGAATTT
Organism: Epicauta chinensis; assembly: GCA_021725515.1. Taxonomy (NCBI): domain Eukaryota; kingdom Metazoa; phylum Arthropoda; class Insecta; order Coleoptera; family Meloidae; genus Epicauta; species Epicauta chinensis. Next base: position 841,489 of record JAEDXX010000036.1, read on the forward strand.
TCTATTTTGAACGCTAATGACGATTGTTTTTTTCTTGTTGTGAAAGAAATGATTTTCAATAAATTTAACAAAGCTTACTTTTTTAAAAATTTATAAATTCATGTAAATGTCAAGAACTTTGTTTACGAAATCTATAAGGGCGTCGAAAATAAGCTTGCCCGGAGCACCAGGAAACCTCGGGCCGGCCCTGGTTCTACGTTTAATTACAACACCATTTGTGCCGGATAATGTTGCAAACAAATCAAAAACAGAGCATTAGCAGCTCACCGTTTGTTGGAAATTGCTAATGAAATACACGAATAATAATGATGACCGAAAATCTGTTGTTTGAGCCATATTTTACGAAAGAAGAAAAAAACAACCAAAACATTTTATTACTTGAATCTTTATGGGCAATTACGGAAATAATTAAAAGCATTAAAACACAGATTGTTTATTAAAACTAATTAATGTTGGGATGTTTCGGCAGATTTCGACATGTTGAAAATATTATCAACGGTTAATTTTCAATTTAATCAAAATTTGTTGAACATTGACCGATTTATCGGATGCAATAAAGGAAACCAACAGAACAAGCGAAAAAAATGCACGATAAGATTTCGTAGAATTCATCAGCATAATTGAAAATTGCGCGTTCTAGTAAACTCGCAGAAGCAAAAATCTGACATAATTCGCAGTAGTATCTCATCGGATGCTGGTGATAAACGTGTGGGATAAAGACAGACGTTTGGATGGTGCTTTTTGCATTTATACTCAAAATAAGACAACGAAATTGTTATGTTGAAACAATAAAATATAATTGAATCGTATACAATTTTCAAGCATACAGATAGTTTTACAATAATATAACTATTCTCTACTGTACACACAATTAAAAATAATTTTTTGCTGTACAATTTATTTTATGTATAAAATAATTAAAAAATAAGAGAAATGAAATAATATACAAAAAATTGTTTTGTGCTCAGTCATGTACGTTTCTGTTATTGTTATTTTGGCTGTAAATAATTAAAACTGCAACTTTGGTGAAATTGTCAAAAGAAAAATTACCTTGTTTTATTATTTTGATATGTACTACTTCTATAATAAGTTCGAAAATTTTCCATATCTATCTAAAATTGGATACAAATCATCACCAAAGAATTTTTGTTGCATTACGACAATTTCGTAAAATTCCACAATTATTATTATTGTTATTATTATTATTATGAATATTAACATATACGTATATATATATAACAGCAGACTTTGTTTTCTTGCATTACAACTGCACAATTATCCTATTTACAAGATTAAATAGACAAAGATAAGTACAAAAGATTATTTCGGGGTCAAATCGAATATTTCTTACTACTTTAGAATTATTATTACTTAAAAAAAAATCCTACATGGCTATATTGGTTGAGAAACCTACAAGAATACGATTAAGAAAAAATATTTTTACAGAAAGTGTTAATTTTATCCAATTCCAACCAGTATTTTTCTTTTAATTGTCACCATTAAAGAAATCTCATCAGATGGTCCCTAATTATTATATTATATATTTTTTTAGAATAAATCGTACAAGAATAAAGAGAACGAACAACGAACATGGCACATGAATTATGGCTGATTTTTTCCCGGAAAAATCATGCAAAATTCGAGATTTCTTTAAGGCTGCAAATCCAGGATTTTCATAATCATCACAATTTTGGTTAATTTCTCCAAATTACGTATATAAAATCTCACTTTGTTGAGTTTCAGTAAATTATAGGATAATCTAAAGATAAAGGCAGTGTTTTATTTTATTATTCTTATTATTATTATTTTTTAATTCCATTTTATCTTGTTGAATTACAACATTTATTACAAACACTATCTTTTTTTTTTGTGTGAGAATAAATCAAGAACATCGATTATATACAAAAATTGTTATGATTTGGTATGAGAAAATCAGATCAAATTGGCGTCAATCAATAATAGAGAAACAGTAGCACCTGGTGTTACCGTGTAGACGAATTTTTCAAAAGAATTCACGTGTGGGATGGAAAACTATAAAATTAAAGACAGGATTTTAATAAAAATAAATAAATATTGGCAAATTTCAAAATCATCATGTCTATACAAAATCTAATACGAATTTTTTAGAAAAACGTGCATGTTTCGAAACGACGACTAGAGAGCTGTGACCGCCGTCATATAGCGTGGGGCCAGGGCGACAGTCACTCAAATTGGCCCATAGTTGCTCAATGACGGTCCAGATTGCTGTTGTTGGTGGTGATGGTGTTGCGATTGCTGTTGTGGTGGTGGTGGCGGTGGTGGTGGTGGTGGATGCGAAACAACTACAGGCGTGGCCCCATCGCCCGCTTGTCATACGTGACTCAACGGTGGCTGTTTCAGGACATGATGGTGGAGATGATGTTGGCTGGCCGATGCCACACTACCAGCCGGTCCTAATAGTGAGGCACCACTGCCCGGTGGACCGGCCACAACATACTGTGGTGGTGGTTTATTCGGTCGATTCTTAATTAATACAGCATTAGCACCGGTCGGATCGGTATGACCGAACATGCGTCTCGATAGACGTCGCCATGAATCTAATGTTTTACCAGACCATATCCAGACACCTGATGTGATACCAACAGCTAATGCCATGAAGTATTTGAGCATTAATACAGAGTATAATGGGCGTAATTTAACATTTGTTAAACGAGAATCACCACAACTACAAGCTGCCGATCGCATCCATTCATCATGGTACGTATTCTCGTAGATGTGGCAACCGATCACAATTGTTGCCGGTACTGTATAAAGAACACTAAAGATGCCAATTCGTATCATTAATTTCTCGAGTTTATCCGCTTTTGAGCCGGCACCAGCACCACCTTGTTTCTTGATCACATTCCTAATACGAAAAAGCGATACAAAACCGGCAAATAGAAATGTTGTACCCAATACTAAATAGATAACCAATGGTCCTAAGACGAATGTACGTAAATTCTCCATATTCATATTACCAACATAACAAATCCCTGATACTGGGTCACCATCAACGGCTCCAGCTAATAAAACAGCAACAGTTTGAAATGTTGGTATTAGCCATGCAGCTAAATGGAAATATTGTGCATAACTTGCTATAGCTTCATTGCCCCATTTTAGACCAGCTGCTAAGAACCACGTAAACGATAAAATTACCCACCAAATTGACGATGCCATACCAAAGAAATACACTAATAGAAAAACAAGCGAACACAGACTTGCACCTGTTGATGAATAACGTATCATTGAACCTTCACAGGCTATCTCTTCATGTCCAATACCGACACGTATCAAATAACCAATTGATACTAAGAAATAGCATGCTGATAGGAAAACAATGGGCCTTTCAGGGTATTTGAAACGTCCGGTTTCGATACAGAATGTCGTTAGTGTCATTAATGTTGAGGCGGCGCACAGGCTCGACCAAAGTGTTATCCATACGGTGGCGAATTCTTTTTCTTCTGGGTTGAAGTACGTCTCCTTGCATGGGTATGCACAGTTTGCGAGACCGCCGACGCTTCGGTTGTATTGTGGTGAGTCCCTCCCCAGTGAGACTAATGGGCGTTGACATTGGCACTTGCAATCCTTCATGTTGTTGTTGCTGTTGCTGTTGATTGTGCCTACGTTGCCCTTTTTTCCGTCTCCTGGGGGATTTGTGCAGTTTTTTGAACCTTTACATTGTTTGGTTTGTTTCGTTTTCGTTGGTGGTTTTGATGTTGTACTACTTGAATTATTCTCATCCATACATAATTGTTCTGATGATGCACCAAATACTGGGAATTGATCACAATCCATACGTTCTGGCCATTTGAAACCGTATTGGGTCATGATTGGTTCACAACCCTCACGGGCACGTTGACATAAGCCCTGACATGGTGGCAGTGGTTTTTTATAGCCAGGCAAACAGATCGGTGTATACATGGAGCATAGGAAGAATTTCAAATCTGAAGAGCATTTGATTTCAACTAACGGCCAAAATTGGTGGACCTCTAAGCCGGCTTCTTCTTGGGTTTCATGATTGAGATCGTTTGGCATACGAGTCAGATTATAGCCGATACCCATACACATTGGTATGGTGATTTCTTCGCAACGCTCTTCATCGTTCCCATCAATGTTTGATATTATTGACCCGGAGGCCACCGTTTTTAAATAAAGTACCACGAGCAACAGTAAGTTCGTGGACTTCATTTTTTATGTTCAAGGAAACACTTGACACTCTCACACTTAATGTTTACACATCTATTTCCGGTAATGTTTGTATTTTTTGTGGTTTGGTTTTTTTGTTGTTGTTGTGAACAAAAAAGAAACAGAAAAGTTCACTGTTCTAAGTCTAACTACTAACACACACTATTTATTCTGGTCTTGTCAACATCGTTGTTGGTGCTCTTGTTGTTGTTGTTCGTGTTGCTGCTAGCTGCTGATGGGATTTAACTCAGTCACGTCAAATGGAGGAGCCATGTCACCCTGGAACAACAAACACATATCATTAGTACAATCAGAAAAAAAAGGGGGACCAGCAACGAATCATACAATTGTACCAGTCAATCTTAATTTACACTACATATTAAATCATCTTCTCCAAGACATTTATAACAATCACTTTATTGTGATTCTCTGTGAAAATTACGAATTAATAGAGTTGCTACAAGTATATACAATAGATTTTATCCTGTCGTGTTTGATATCAGAACGGAGAGTTTTATGAGAGTTTAAGTGCATCTTGAAAAGTTACCCTTTTCAATCGATGTTAAAAGGGTAGTAAGAGAGATAGAGACAAAAATGGTTTATATTTAAGAAACATATGTGCTTATTCCCGCATAATCTCCAATGTGAAATGAAATTAAGAATCTTTCTACTTTTAAACCCCATCCAATAATTGCAATAGCACACTTAAGGGCGGTGGGGTGTTGTTTCGTGATAGGTGAGTGACGTCACACTTTGATCTATTACTACCGACTTTCCCCCATATATCGTAGCAGTAGTGTACGGTTGCGGACTTGATGTCAATTAGGACGAAATTTATTTGGGGGAAATATCCTGTCGCCCTTTAGAACACATTACTCATACTATTCTCATGTGTGTCACCAATATATGTAAAAGTAGACAGTGGTGGCGATAGTAGTAGCAATAGGAGGAGGAGAATCGGTACGGATCAAAGTGCATAGAAATGCAGTTAGAGGATGTCGAAGCTTGTTTGATTTAAGGGCGTACAACAACAACGTACAGTATAGCCGTCTATACGTGTGTCCTTTAATACTGAAATAGCAAGAGGGTGTGACTGTACGTGATTTAACAAAACTAGGGGGTTAGGTGTACAGATTTGCCCATAAAAACACTTTTAATAAACCCACCGACCATTAAGCAATGCCGTGAAATGAAAATAGATATTTTTCTGTAAATGTTTGTTTTATTAGTGATTTACAGATCTCTCTACTCAGGAAAATTTATATGGGGTGAGAGATGGAAAGAGAGAGAAAGAGTTGTAGCAATTTATGATGACAGTCACTATAGAGATTATAGATGTTACGGCTGTTATATGCTAATATCGAACACAATTTCAAATATAGACGACGATATAAATGTTGAAATTGGCAAACGGCATCAACATAAATATCGATATATGTTGTATGGGCGGCTTAACTGCATATTCAACAATCTCACACATGCAAACAGACAAAAATAAGATGAGATATATTGTTATAATGTCATGGTTTTTTTTTTGGAAAAAAATGTACAAGAAACTTTACGCTTCTTTTCAATATAAAACAACCAACGGCAAAAAACCGTGTGCAAATCGATAAATTAACATTGATCGCACGTTGTTAAAACTAACGAGTCTCAGGATGAATGAGTCTTGTTTCCTTCTTGATACGTTCGCCTTTCTTTGTACGGTTCACGGAGCTGTGTGTGTAATTGTGCGAGCGTAGAAGTGCAGAAGTTTACGAGTACAATTGAAAGTCAAATTTTTCTAAATAAAACCGACAATTCCCAAAAGAACGTTTCATGAGAGAACTGGGCTCTCGCACTATCCGACAGAAACAACAAAGTCGCTCTAAATACTCCTCAATAATTGAGTATTGAGATTCTGTACAATGCTATATGCCATAACAGAACCACCAAATTTGCATTGCTGTGTGTAATTTAGCAACTTCTGTGGTAGTGTTACGCGATCTCTCCACCAGCAATGAGCTATAATTTTCAAGTCGCTTCTACTCCAAACCGAACCCGAAACGCACTTATTTATAGCTTTAACATTAACGTTAACGTTTGGAATGCGGAAAGACCTCTCTATTAACCTATTTCATGTCGAGATTTAATAAAAAAAATTCGTATAAATAAACTGCTGTTAATCACAAATATGGTAAATTGTGAAAGTAATTCCTCTTACAAATGACCAATTTCGTAATAATAACGAATTTAATTTTAATGCAACTTTCAAAAAAAAAAAAGCGATAATAAAGTGCAGGATTTGTCGGCGGAATTAGCAAAAGTTTGCCCGTCTACGAATCTTTTATTTCGCATAGAAACTGGTTAAAATTCCAGATTACTAGGTCAGAATTATAATTGAGAGAAGCGCCTACAAGTTGTTTAAATAAATTACATCCAACAAACGATTAACAGAAACAACAACATAACTATACAGAGAGAGAATCGTGTTTTTTCTCCCCGCTGGTGTTAATGACCGTGAACCACCTTCAATTTATTTCGAAACGTTAATTGACAGAAAATTATTGTCACCATATTAACAACGTAAAGTTTTCTTTAATTTAGATTGAAGCAAAACCGAAAAAAAAACCGATTGGAATCAATTAAAGATTTACCACACACTGTTGGCGACAACAACACACGACTGCAGCAACATTTAATTGAATTTCAAGCATTTGGATTATCAAAAGCAGAAAAAACATATAACGAGACAACTGGTTGATCGTTTAAATAAGCGAAACCGTCATTAATCATCGACATACGGGCATCGGAAAGAAATGTTGTTAAAATAATTTGTGACGTGTTGTACCTATAATAAAGCGGGTTTTTCTCTTTTAAACAACTCCAAAGCTGTCATTCAATTTGGTCTCTCTTCTCTCCTGCGCTTCTCTTGCAATACAATCATAATAAAACAGAGAATACAATGTTCTACTATCAACAACAATATTGTTATAAATAATGAGGCGGTATATGTTTTTGATATCATATAAAAATAGAAATTATAACAGAAAATGTCTGGAGACAAATTAGAAAGTAATCTGAACATTTATACACGTTTATAGAAACATTCCAGTGCAGTTCAAATGACAACATTTAATTATATTCATAGGTATAAAGGCAAACATTACACATTGAATAAATATTTATTTAAATTAGGAACTTACAAGAGAAACGAACAAGCTTAGGAGTTTCAGACCTTGACTTGAGATTATAACAAGAATCACAACAGAGACCATATCGTGGTTAAAGAGATGTGGGGTACAGGTGAGAGATCAACACAATACCACAAACAGAGATGGCAACGTTTTGTTGTTGGTTGTTGTTGGTCGTACTCTTTCACAGCACTACAACACAACTGAATCTGAATCTTTATAGACACACAGAACTTGCTGTTGTTGTTGTTGTTGGACATTTTTTTTTCTCCAGTTATTCCCCACATACACAAGACAGTCTCTTTGTTTAAACAACACCTTAGTTCAATTAAGATATTGAATTAGATAGGGAGATCTAACAAGGTACGTTAATAATTTGAAAAGTCATTAAACTCTTGACATTTTTCTTTGAATATCAATCAATTTTCATTGGGGGAAATTTGCGGAAATCCATTGTAATTATCGCCTACAATAACCTTCACGTTTAATTAAACTATCTTTGACGTAGGCAATTTAACCACCGGATGTTTGATATAGCAAAATGCTATTACATCTCACTATGATAAATACTTGGAAATTTATTATAATTCCTTTCCCCACTTGTATACTTTTTCCCGAAAAAGCATACAACAATCCATCAGTGTCGTTTTTAATAAAATACAGCTCTTGAACTGTTGCTGTGCGATGGTCTCCTGTAGTGAGGGTTTGCATCTGACACATACACAGCAGGTGAAAATATTCAAAACTCGATAGACACACACACCGGGTTCGAAAAATCGAAAATTTATTCGAAACAATTCAAAATAAAAACGGGCACAGGAAACACCAGATTTCTATGGCGATATACGAATTTTATGATCTGTTTTCAAGGAATGGATAAAGAGAGGTGCATGTGTTGAAATTTTCTCCCCATATATACAACAACACTTCCGGAATAGTTTAAAACGTATATTTTATATCTGTAATGGCACATTTGGTTGCTCTGTGGGTTTGATTATTTTTATTGAATGTTTGTTTTCATGTTTCAAAACATTAACTTTAAATATCAAATGAAACAATGTCTACAGTTGTATGAATTGACTTTTACTTCCACAACACACATCAAGTCCCGTACTGCATCATACACACATAAATTCATATAGGGACAGACAGAAAAAATCGATTTTTACGCCTAATTTACCATATGTAAACATTACGGATTACCGGAACATTTACTGGAAAAATAGAGCCGAGACTTTTACAATAGCAAAAAAAAAGCGAAAACAGATGGTTGGTTCTTCGATGAAAAGTTCCGGTTTGAGATACAAAAAATAGCTAGACTTAAGGGCATCAAGATATCAACGAAGCCTAGAAAGTTCAAATATGGACGTTCGAAGGCACACGGGAGACGTGCTTTTTAAAAGAGCGATTTTTAAGTATTCCAGCCTTTTCTAGTGGGACAACTGTATACCGTTCGTCACAATTTAGTAAAGTCGTAGATAAATCCATCACAGTACAGAAGTGTTTGAGTAATCATGTTTTTACTTTACGACTTGAATTTAGTGATGAGCAAAATTGATCTTGATCTTGGTCTTGCAAAAATGCAAGATCAAGACTATATTTATACAAGACCAACACCAAGACTGAGCACACAAGACCATGACCAAAACCAAGACCGAATATGCGAGAGCAAGACCAAATACGCAAGACTAAAGGAAAATTATTACTTCCGGTGAATTTATTAGTTAAACTATTCGAAGCACGAAGCATTTTTTGTTTGTTTTACTATAGATTTTAACTCTAAATATAAAAATAAAGAAACTGTACCACTTTTAGAAAAAAGGCATCTACAAGAATGTCCTCGGAGTAAGTGTTCTTTGTTCCTATGTTTAGAAAAGGGCCGTCCGTGTGCAAACTCTCTAGAAACCGCCCCCTAGCAAACAATTTACAATAATATCAAAAAACTGAAGTTTTTGATACCGAGTATAATGAATATTTTCTTCGGACTGTTTCTCCATTTGGGAGCTTTCGGATGTAATAAGTTTTGGAGAACTTCCGCCCTGAATCGTCCTTAGGAAAAACTTCATTTGCCTGTGAAGGGCAATTTTGTACACCAAGAAATCTCGAATTTTTATAGATAAATGTTTTGGCCAGCTACTTATTATATGTAGCAAGCCAAATGGTTAAGACCAAGACCTAAACTTAATGAGCAAGACCAAGACCAAGAGTAAGACTAGAAACATTTGTGCAAGACCAAGACCAAGACCAAGACCAAGACTGACTAGGCAAGACCAAAACCGATAGCAAGACTATTGTAGGCTTGCTTTGCTCATCACTACTTGAATTAAATTCTGCGCTTACTATACAATACTGTAACTATAACAAATTACAACACATTCACGCTTTATGTGGCAATAATTATGATTATTTTACTAAATAGATAAACAAATACAGTGATGAATATTTAACATCTTTGCCTGACGCATTAAAGCTTCAAAAATGTTCAACCTTGTCAGATAATTGATCAACAAATGAGACCACTGTCGGGTAAAATCAAAGCACATTTGACCCTTGATTTACACGGGGATCTGGTAGGCATACAATCAACTATTGCACTATTACATTCCTGGTTAAATTGCCAACCCTGTAGATGCAACATTACCGTCAATGCCAATTTACGTAAAGCTTATTTATGAAGTTGTGGCCCACACAAGTTGTTAGATATTCTTCAGCGAAACATAGTTGAAAAATTCTTGATGCCAGATAAGATATTGACAATTTCGTGTTTGAATGGGACAAAATATTAATTTCTGATATTGTAAAAACAACTTGAAGAACAATTCAAAAAACCATTGAACCCTATTGGAAAATTCTGAAAATAATGATGTTGGTGTTGTTGTTCTTGTTAACAATCCTAATATTTATCTCCAATATTAGTAGTTTGTTATAAAAGTGTTAATTCCATTATCTATATACATACACACATAGTATGCGGTTTTATTGAAATTTTCTGTTTGATACTAATTATAACGTTTTTATTAATAGATTGGATAATAACAAATACACACAGAATGTGAATATTTAGTAACATAAAACTTGAAATTTTCTTCTTTTAAAGAGGCTGGGCAAGTGTTTAATTTAGATTGTAATCAGTTTGAATTCGAAACCATCTATCTGTGTGTGTTTATATATATAAAGGCACGTCGCGCGCGTTTGTTTTGTTCAGCTACTTTCCAATTAAAACTAAAGACCGAATTTTAATTAAACAACAACAAAATAAAAAACCGAACAGACAAACATTGATAAAATTGGTAATTTTCACCCGAGAAATTTACATGATTTATAGTAGTTTTATGAGCCATATTTAATATTCATATAATTATTTGTTGTTGTCGAACACTGTAATTTTCAAGAACGGATCCACGAATTAATTGGCGTCAAATATAAATCGGATTCTTGTTCTTGTCTCTATCGTGTTGTTTTTATTTTTATTGTTGTTCTTTTCTCGTGTAATACTGACATGTCCCAAGACAACACCCACAATATTTCTAAAGTCACATATCTACCATCTTGGGTTCGTGTTTAAATAATAAAAGAACGAGATCTTCGCCCACGACGACGAAGAAGAAGAATTAAACGAACAACTCTCCCAACTAGTTTCGTTTCGGTTTGTTGTAGTTTTTATTAATTGAAAATTTATACAATTTTCGGTGGGGAAAAATGATGCAATTATAAAATCTAAGAGGGTCACAGCAAAATCACGAAAGACCTTCTGAATACAATTGAAAATACATAGTTTTTCGTGTTAAGGACTTGAGTCACGAATGTGTTGTGTGCACTTCTACAAATCATAAGTCTGGTTTGTTATAGCTCAAGATCTTGCAGAATCACCCACTTACAATCTTTGACAGACACTTGGGTGATGGGCGGCCGTTGTTATTGTTGTTGTTAGCTTTTGAACAAATAAAGACATTTTTGAGAATTTAATTTTCACCGGCAACACAACACAACTGAATAAATAATATAGAATTTTTCAACGATTCTCCAACAGAAATAATGACGCTGTTGTTGTTGATGACGATAATGATAATCAATATAAAAGATGAAATTTTAATAAACAACCGTTGTTGGGTTTGTGTAGAGAAACCTGACAACCGCATGGGGCACCGCAGGCAAAACGACAACACAAGCTGGTTTTCGCTTGGGCCCTTGTTGTTGTTGTCTTGGAGACATTTTATGGTACCTGATGGTAGACAGATAGGGGCAGAGAGTAGAGAGAAAACGAGTAGGTCTCGCAGCACGACTTCGGAGACAATATTGGTAGAAGAAGAAGAAGCAGCAACGGAACAACCACAATAATTTAACGATAATATATTGGGATAGACGGTGAGCAGTGGTTGAAACATTGGCGAAATGTCGATGTGGTCACGAGAAAATAGACGATATTAATCGCGAAAAAAATCTACGAAGATAAAACTAACAAAAAAGGAGAATCGTTAAAATATACATTCATATTCACCAGTAGCATCTGTGTGGTTTCTTATCTATTTTCATGCAATAACTCATTGTAATAAGATGCAAAAAATAAATTTTACGATTACAGAAATCGTTAAAATAATCGTTTTTGATATTTATAGGAAAACAGGAGAGTTCATTGGTATCTATGCTGGTGGTATTTATTGAATAATCAATACGAGAGAAACCAGTGAATTAATTACATTTCTTACATATTTCACGTGAACCAGAAGGAAATCAATACGGTAAACATGCAATATCGATATTATTGAAATGATACTCCGTCCATTTCAAACTGACTTAACCATTTATCTGTGATTGCTACTGGTATTGCTCCTGAAGTGCTTAAATAAAGTACCACCACTGTATAGGTACATAGACATGTCGTGGAATATTTATGATATTGGGGAAAGCTTAATTTTATGACACCACCCCATAAATCAATCATCCTTCAACACCAGAATGTCGACAAGACTTACAATAACAATAATAAATAACACAAATTTCATGTTTTAAAAATATTTCTTTTTTTTATCAAAATAAACAAAACTTTCTAGAGTTAGACAAGGAGAACAGATTTAAACAAATTCAATTGTCAATACGACAACCATAACAAATCTTATTTCAAGGTCTAAAAAATCCAATGTGTTTCTTTTTCCATATTCAATACAACTCGCGTGTGTGTGATTTAATTCAAAATTATACATCAAGATGGAATTTAATCGGAATTTATCAATGACAATTATAAAAATTGTTAATTGAGTGGGAGAAAAAAATTGTAGAAATCCGGTAGCCCTAGGTTTATAAATATATGATTTTATTATTATAACTAGTCTAACAAGTTTACGTAGGTAATATTATCCATTTATCGATTGGTTTCCAGTTTCTCAACTCGAACTTCTCTACAAACAGGCCATCATCATATCCATATAATGACAGGTCAAATAATTATGTTATTATCCCTCTAATTTACGAAATTGTTTGAATGCAAACAACTCACCAAATAAATCAATTTGTTCCGTTAAATATCCATAAATCAATTAAAAATGATAAAATATAGATTTCTTTTAATGTTTATAACATTATTGTGTGGTTGGTTGATTATGTGAAGATGTAGAGAGACAATTGTGTTAAAATACATAAACAATCTGTTTAGTATGTGTATTTTATGACCACAACCGTTTTAATTTAACATATTTCCAATTAGACTTTATATTTCCAAATGTAATAAAAATAATAAAAACTGCAAAAAACAACAGCACAACAAATCGTTCTAACATCATTTATTTTCGTCTACAGTCGTCTATCAATGTAGTAAACGAATAAATGAGGATATTTATCAGAAAGTTAATTACATTGAAACAACGGCAGGAAAAAATTGAAATATTTAAACGAGCGGACCACACACATCTAGCAAAATTATAAGGTAATTTTGTTGTGATTATAAAAACGCATAAATCTTGCATCCACTTTGGATGCACCCCAATTCTCAATAAAAAGAAAACGCTCTATTTTCTAATCACTTTATAGAGTTATGCATGCACTTTTAGCAATAGTGATAGTCTATTACTGGAAGCAAAAGTCAAAATGTTATCAAAATGCCTTACACCCTCTCCATGACGATTTAAGAACTGTTTATTGATCGTTTTTTATCAACAAACCAACGCAAACACGCCGTAAGCATAGTAGTATTGTGTAAAATACGTCTTTCTTTTTATAACAGAATATTTAGGTGTTGTTATTCTGCAATTATGTGCATAGATTAGATGCCGCGCCTGTAGATAAAAGTCGAGGTACAATTGTGAAAGATTTGAATGAAAAAACTTCAAAACTGCTTGAAGGTGCTTCTTTACTAGTCCCTTTGGATGCAGAAGTTCAAGCAGCACCTTTATTGGTTAAACACATGAAATTTAGCCCCTCAAGCAGTCACTTAAAGATCCGTCATGCAAGAATTGCACATACGTTCGCTTTTCTATATTCTGTTAGCTAAACTAAGAAACAATGTTTCCATACTAAAGTCAGAAAAAAATTTGCAAATATAAGTGTTGAATAACTGTTAGTAACAAAGAAAAACAAATTTCGAGTGTCAGATGCCTATTTTTATGTTTTTTTTTTTTTTGAATTGAAGACAAATAATGTAAAATTCAAATGTTAAAAAAAATGCAATAAGCAACACGTAATTTCTCAATAGTCACATAAACAACAAGTGAATGGTGGTATTGAAAATATAATCAATCGATTCAAATGATTAAATATTCAATACGGATTTGATTAACATTAACTTTTAATAATTACGAGAATTTCATAATAAATAGGGGAAAAAACGACGTTTATTTCTGATTTTATTCTAATTGAACTTAATTGATATTCACAATAGTTAATAAACACATGATGACTTTGATTGATTGTTGTGTCGATTATCAACGTGAAATATTTCCAAAAAAATAAATAATTCAACACGAATAACAACCACAACAACAACAACAACGACAGCAATAGCAACAATAATAATCATATTAACACATCTTGTATGGATAAGAATAATCGAATAGTTGCAGTAGATAGATTAGTTGTTGAATCGAATTCTTCAAATCGAACGTGAAAACATCAAATCAATGCAAACAATTCTAAACACGCGTCAAAGAATTGACTTGAGGTATGAGTGAAACAAAGAGAGCAACAAATCAATAGTTGAGAAGTTGGTGGAGAGAAAAAATGGCACTTAAACAACAACAAATGTCCATATATATAAATTGTTACACACACTGAAATCGGTTCTGAAAAGAGAATAAAACCTGTAAGGTATTAACACAATAGTCTACTTCAATAAGAAAGTCTCTCTCTCTTATTCTGTCTTTTACTATTATGTGGTTGAAATTTTATCGAACTCGTTTTCTCTCTACCTAACAACAACAACAACAACAACGACGAAATGGAACGAGAACGTGAATAAACGATTTCGATTTACAACATTACATAAATTTGTAATTAATTTTCAAAACGATCGAAATACACTGCTGCAAAACTCTTCGATCAAACTGAGAAAATCCGTACGAATCGCTGCTACCGTGTGCTGTGAATTATTAACACATCACCACCTCTTTTGAAAAGTCGATTGAATTTCTACGGCTCGCAAATCCAAGAGTCTTTATAAATAAATTTCATTTGCCTGGCTTACAATCGATACAAATATCCCTTTATAGATTTTCTGATAAAAAAAAATGGAGACATGCAACGTTGATGTAACGAAATTAAACTGAATTTTCTTTTACAGTAAAAGCTTCAGGACAATGCCGTTATTATAATGGTGGTGGTGGTGGCGGCAGTGGAGTCATCAGTCAAAATGTCAACTTGTTTTTCAATAGACACCCCTAGGTTTCTACCCCTTAAAAAAAACGTTTTGAAAAAATTGTAGGCTACGTGTATCATCCATTGAATAGTAATATAACGGGATTTCAATTTTTAACGAAAAACTACAAATAAAATAATCCGGAAATACTCGATTTGCATAAATTACAGAATTAATATCCGCTTGTTTTTCTCATTGAGAAGAAAATGTGATTTCCTGGATTAACATGGTAATCCGAGTTGGCTTTGCCAAATTAAAAAGAAAAACAAACAACTAGCGATCGTGTCATTACGATTCAAACCAAGCACTTTCAATTGTTTTTAGTTCGTACCATTTTATATAATGGATTTAGGAACCAAAGAGTTACTAGATTTGACAGACTTGTCGTTAAACAAAGTACGTAATCTCAGGATAATAGGAGAGATACATATGTAAACAATGAAATCACTAGAAATATCACTAGATTCAAATCAGGTAGTATATGGAAATTTAATTGTTTTTTGTTTATTTATCCACGACTGCAACAATGTAGATTTAAAAAAATAAACAATTGAATCGTTTGACAATCTAATAATTATTATTATTTATGACTTACTACCGCCAGTATTGATGTGTCATGCAAATAAATAACGTAAATTATCCACAACATATTCTAAAAGTTAATTAAAATTATAAAATAAAAAAATTAATTAATCGATTAATTAACGTCATTTGATTGAGTTGCTATGGCAACGACCAATCGAGCATCATCAATTGACACTTGTTCTGGCATAGCCCACTTGCGATAAAATTAATATTTCCAGTGATTTTACGGTTATTTTCGGATTTTTCGGATTGTTATTGTTATGAAAATCAAAATAAATCTGTGCGTGTGGAAGCGAGACGATATACAAAGAGAAAGAGAGAGTGAGAAAGAAACCATTTGGTTGTCTGTGTGTGTGTGTGTGTGGACAACAACAACGAAAAGCTAACAAGGGTCGAGCAAGAGAAGTGTAGAAGAAAGTTGGGGCGGGGACCCATGGCCACCGACTTCTATAACTACCTGAACTTGTGCCCATTATGCACGGTATTTATTCTGTTTATCTTTTCGATGTTTTGCTCGTTTTTATTTCGAGAAATCACCAACATTATTTAAAATCACGCCAATTAATTGTGTAAATATCAAGAAGTGTATGGATAAACAAAAAATATCTGTATGGTAATTGTAAGTTTTTGATAAGTTATTTTTACGGTTTTTTTCCTCCGAAAGAAAATCAAGTATTGCTGGGTCAACAACACAATTACGTTAAATAAATACAGAGCCATCACGTGCACCGAACTATTTTCGTATAAATGCCGGTAGATCGATCTTTCTGCTTATATACGTCTGTGATAATTATAGTTTTACGAAAACAAAACAAGACATAATAATAATGATAATAATGGTAGTACCGATTATAATTGTTAAGCCTCCACAAAAAAAACCTATTAAACTCACCTATAATAATCTAGTAATCGCTGGAAAAACATTTTAAGGGAATTATCCAAATTTATTTCAAATGATGATACGTGTTTTTTTGTTTCTTTCAACAAACAACGCACTGAAACACTTTCTCTATTAATAATAGCTACATTTTCCAATTTATAATTCAATTCACACCGATATTAATCTATCAATAGAGACCGTTGGGAAAATATTATAAAACGTACACAATTCCTCTATGCGTTGATTGAAATATACATTTGCAAAACTATTTATAATCGAATATCTTTGGTTATTTTGATTTTGTTTTTAAACACACACACACAAATAAACAAACAACAGAACAACCTGCCCAATACACATCTAGTTACCAACTAAACTCACGCATGGCCGACTGTGTTTCCGTATGTTGTTGTTCGTGTGATTGTTGTTCACTTTAACGATAAGTTGGACAAGGATGTCGATATACGTGAAGCGCAATCAATGATGCGCAACTGTTCCAGCCGTACACGGCAACAGAGATGGCTTGATTTCGACGAGGATGGAACGAATTTTTTTGGGTGCTTCAAAGCTTTTCGTTTTCCCTTTGGTTTTTTTCTCCATTTTCATTTTTAACCCAATTATGTTAATTATTCATCCACAAAAAAAAAGAAATGACCGAACAGATGGATTTGTTTTTCATTAAAGTTCCAAAAATCAACAACAAGTTGTTTATTTTTGGAATTTAATTGCTCTATTTGGGAAATTAATTTGGTGATCTTTCACTATTACAAAATCCGTGTTTTTTTAAATGTTAATTAATTGAAAGATGAAAAATTGGCTTCTCGTTTTTCGTAAGTGGGTTAAAGAGGTTCTGGTGGTGGTGTCCTTCGCGTATGTAAAAATTCATTATTCTATGTCTGTCTGGATAAGATCGTGCGATTAAGAAGTAATGTTGAGGAAGCTATAAATCTCAACACCTCTCATTTTCTTGTTGATAACTAGATAGAAATATAGTTGACTAAAAATAGCATCATCAACTCGACTATATGTTGTTATCAACACTATTTCGTCTTTAGATTTGGAAATCAACTTACAATCGCAGCCTCCAGGTGATAAAAATTAGTTAATCATCACAACTTTAGCACAAAATTAATTTTAAGTTTCTGTTTATCAGTTTATTCATCATTCTAAATAATAGACACATAGGAAAATATTTGGAGTTTACTTCACATTCAATAAATGGATCCTTCTTATTACATAAGAAGAAAATCTCTTTGTATTGTCTGCTACGGTTAGTTTTAGCAAAATTTGTTCTTAATATTGTCTCTTTTGGTTTTTACTTAAAGCATTTGCCTTTAATGCTTATCTACAATCCTTTTTATGGATTCCACTCTTGTTAAACAGGTGTCCTTAGAAAAATAGATAGTAAAGAAATTCTTCTTAGTCGTTATAGACACTAGGAGTCTATCGTGTCGTCTTGATTTTCGATAGAAAATTGTAATATAGTCTCGGTTTTTCCTCGTCGAGACAAAATGAGAGACAATTTTATTTTCCAAATAACTATAAAATCTACAAAAGAAAAAGACTTTGTTCGTTTATAATTATAATTAATAATCAAGCAATACAATTTATGAATTAATTAACCAGAAACTGTTTATAAAAGCAACTTGGAGAAGCCAATTATTTATCAATAAACGATGAAAAAATACGTTCAATTGGACTCAAAAAGATTCTGTTTCTGGACCTATTTTCTACAAAATTGTTTAAGAAAGTGTATTACTAAAGAATATACGTCGGTGGGGTGAAAAGTTCCGGGCCTAGACAAGAAAACAACGTTTTTTCGGGATCTTTTTAATTCATTTTTCAATGCAGTCACCATCGAGAGCTATACATTTATTCCAGTGTTCCGCTATGGCGCTTATGCCACCTCTACTCGTCGATTTGTTCAGATCGTTAAAATATCTCAATTTACTGCATATATGTAAGTTCTTTATTATTCTCGCTTTCCTCCAAGCCATTTTTTCAGATTGGGGACAATCACTCGGAGCCAGCTCAGGTGAGTATGAAGGATGCTCGAGCAATTCGAATCGCAGTCTTTTGCCATTGCAATGTGTGTGCCGGATCATTGTCCTGATGGAAAGGCACTTTTTTCTGCGCCAATTGCGGCCGTTTTGTTTTCACTTCATCGTTCAGTTGCCTCACTTTGTGGCTCATCTTTGGCGCTTGTTCGACCCATATCTGATGGAGCGGACTCTCTCAATGTCGAATCAAGGTATTTTTTGATTTCCTTTGCAGCCAAGCCTTTCAAAAAAAAAGGCTTCAATCACAACATGAATTTCTAATTTTTCCATCTTTCCGAAAAGTATCTGAATGCTTCAATTTAACGGACTGGTAAAACTATAACTACCTATATAATTTTGAAAATAACCTAATAAAGTATGAAACAATACAAAATCGTCTAAAAAACTGTTACAGCAACGCCAGCTCTGTATCAAGCCCAGAACTTTTCACCTCACCCTCGTAAGTGTAATTGACTTAAATTAAGTTGCATTAATATTCCACAAGAGTCAATAGGCATATCTACATATGTATTATTTTTCTAAGTGTAATTTTTCTTTCGTCGTGTTAATTTTTTTTCTACGTTTTGAGCAATTTACAAGCAGACAAAAGACTGCTCACAAACACGTGCACAATTTTACATTTTAAGGAATTCTTAAAAATACTACAACTTTGTTAATCCTGTGTTGAGTAAGTACTTTAAATTAACTCGTTTTTGCTATTATATTTGTTTTAGTAATTTTGAGAGATGAGAATTTCGAAAAAGACACATCGAGAGTCACAACCAGAGAAGACGTTCTCTCGCCGATGATACAAAGACGAGATAGGAGAGATTCTCGTCTCGGCAGAATGACTATTCAGAGTGTAAGGCGCCCTGAAGCCAACAAGGACCCACTTTCTTATCGCCTGAAGCCGATCCTAACATTATATGAAGTTTTAAACTAATTTTAACCCACAATCAGTACGTATCCAAAAATAATTGGTAGGTTTATCGGATTACTGATAAGAAAAGTAAACTGTCGAAGATCTTGCTAATTATCAACGTTCTGCTTTTTGATTGATAAAGTGGTGACTATTGAAAGTCAAGTTATTCAATCAGATTCGATCGACTGTATATTCCCCAGTATCTCTAATTTATTTGACACAGTATCAACTGATCTACTTGCCAGATTATGGAATGTCATCTAATCTTAATTTAGTTTTAATGTTTCTAGTTGCCTTGTTCTTGGAGTTGACAAATTTATTGAGTGACAGTTCCAAATGTCCTCTACACATTGTTAAACTGTTCCTTTTCTTTTCATCTCTCTCTGCATGTGTATATTCCAAAGAAGAAAAAAACAGGAAAAATAAAAATAAATGATTCAGTAGAATTTCGTGCACTATTCATTATTCTTCTTTGCCTTCGTCCAACAACACAAGCAGGTAGACACAGACGACTACCTTAAAGTAAATAAAACGAGATGATGCGATAACAATAGTTAAATACGTCAATCTTTTACTATGACACAGTCAAAATAGTCCCACGTATTTTCTATTTTTTTTCCCTTCATCCCTATACCTTCCTTTCCCGTACTTTGTTTTTGTTTTCAGCCATCATATTTCATAAAGTAACACTTCCCTCTTATCTGATTTTCGAGAAGACCATTTCAAGTGTCTTTCTTTCGATTCATTATTTTTTATTGTGATTGTTATAACAATCACGTGACGATCATAAATTTGTTTAAATTTAAAAATATTATTTGGACAAGTCAAGTGGTGCGTTTTTTAACTGGATTTTCATGTAGTATAATTGTCAATTTAAATAATAGTTGGTGTTAAATAGTAACTTGATACTTTGGTTGGTTGGTTGGTTGGTTGGATGGACAAACAAGAAGACGAAGAAATAATGAGACACAGACTGATTTACATTTAACTCATATATACACACACCAAACATACATACAAACACTATAAAATTAATTACAATATAAAATTACCTAAACACGGACCCAGGCATGTCTAGAATGTTAAACAGGAACCAGGCTGCTTCTTAAATTTGTTCTATGTGACTAACAAACGAAACGAGACACTTAATTAACATTTAAACTGATAATTTTCGCTCCTCATGTAGAAAGGTGTTTTAATTCACGACAATTTTCACACTTTCACAACTCTACAGATTTAATTTGCCCTACAAAAACCCATATGTTCTTGCGGTAATTGTGAACCAAAAAAAAAAACACAATTTCTGGGAAATCGTCGTATTAACGACAATTTAATAACGCTTAATTATCGTAAAGAATGTAATTTGTTCCAAACGAGTTTTTTTGGAGAAATTTTCCACCACCACCCCCACAATATCGATATCGATTGTTTGCAAACTCTGTTGGAGAGTTTCTAAAAAGTTGAGTCCTTGTGTGCAATGTGACAGATTTATAGAAATTTACGACCTTCTAAGTGAATAGTAGACATCCGTATATTTTAATCAAAAATACCACAATTTTGTATTTTTAAAAGCACCTACAAAAACAACATCAGATAGAGAGGAGTTTTTTTAAAAGAAAAACACAAATCTAAATGTGGCACACAACAGGAAATACATCAACTATTTGGGATTGTATTTTAACTTAAAATTTTCCAACAATTTTAGTTTCCAATTTCAAACAACATTCTTATAAAGTCTTTAATATAATTTTCCGTTATTATTATTAAAATAGGAGAAAACAAACAACCAAACCGAGACCTCATGTCTTCTAATTTAATGTTTATTTTATGATTACGAGCTGGCAGTTTAATTGGTTTTTAGGTTTCTCTATACTACACGTTTTTGTTGTTGTTGTCTTTTTTTTGGGGCAACAACAACGAACAGTCTACAACTAATTAATCCCTTAAATGTGTGCGTTTATACCACCCTGGAGTAACAGCTGAATTTTGCTTTATATACAGCAAAACTATTGTGTATGAAATTCTTTCCGTTGGACAAGTGCAAATATTGTGACTTGATTTCTATAGAAAAGAGCCCACCATGGAGTCAACCATCCCTCTACTGTATACAAACATTTCTATTTCGTTTTGTTGTCCCAAAAATTTTTGGAAGTCTCCCTGGGCGTAATTTATGGTTCAATTATCAATGACACAACTCCATTTTATGGCTATTTGTTCGATTTTCTAAAGTAATAATGGAATTTTGCACGATTTTCCCATAAAATATCTCTCTCTCTCTAGACACACACATAACAACTTAGTGGTCAATGACTTGCATGCATTTCTACGTATTTGTAAGTAATCATGTTTTGCAATTGAGCAACAACACACAATTTTATTCTAATATGTTCTTGTTTCAGAACTATTTAAAAAAAAAGAACAAGTTTGTGTACGGGTGGGCAGCATGATTCATGTTTTCAAATCAAATTTAAGATTCGTTGAATTAGACTTGTACAAATTTCGATTGAATTGTTTCTATTTGTAGTGTCAAAGTCATCAATAATTTACGACAGCGAAAACAATTCGTGTTTCATAGAAATCGACCAATAACGTCCTTGTCTATTGGTTAAATATTTAACAAAACTTGACTTTAGAGAAGCTTGTCAATGATGCTATCAAGTGGTTTTCGGTGGAAATCCAACCAACCAACCACTTGATATACCATCTATGCTAAATTAAGCAACTATTTCAATTATGGTCGAGTCGATCAAGTCGACGCACAGAATTAATTGCCATCCGAGAGGTGTGGTGTGAGAAGCAGCCACACCGACAAATTTTTGCTCGGGAAATGATTGTTTCTAGAGGATCAAAGTGTTAGGGACGAGTTCACGGAAAATTGTGCCCTTACTATCTAACCCTCTGGTAAAACGTGGAGATCATTCAAACCTTTAAGAACATGTGCCAATTGATTTGTACATTGTGTAATTGTTTGTGAAGTAAGTATGTAAATATTGAATGGGGGCCAACTGTGCTGCTTCAAATGCGATACTAGGCAGTCGAATCCAGTAAAATCCTACAATCGTTTCACTAGCTATTTTTCGTTCTATTGTACGTTTTACTCTACTTGTGCACTATTGGCCAATTTCTCGATTCACTCCCAAATTTTAAGGGAAAATTGGCCAAACTTCAATAAAGTTGACCAAGTGAAGAAGGCAACAGTTTGAATAATAATTGAAGTGTTGAGCGATTCCTTATCAATAACGATTTAGTACTCTACCAATCAAAGACTGGCCGACTTGATCTTAAATCTTGTGATTAAAACCAAATCGATACGATCAAACAATTCGCTCGTGATCGACAATCATTTGAAGAACCACTTCTTGCATCTAACCAGCCACTTTAGATTAATGGCAGTAGTCAAACCGATCACACGAATTTGGAGAAAAGTCAACGATTGCATCTTCACAGGTGTGTGTGTGCTTTTTTTGGGATCTGCGTGTGTGCGCCCGCGAGAGAGCGAGAGAATCGTGTGGCTGGTCGAACGACGACGCCTTACTGTGGCTTCCCAATTATAAAGGTGATTTATTATTTATGATTTACAACATCTAACCATGCACACGATTCTAAATCAACTAGCCTACGAAGATTAAAACCGAACGATCACTTGAAAAAATTTTATTCATAAATATCTTCTACTATAGTGATATTTTTTTTCTGTTGAAATTTATTTTCAAATATACCAAAGGAACTTTCACGTAATATAACTGACATCGGTGTAGGTGTTTGAAGAACAAGAATACTAATTTGCATCATCAAATCTTCAAAAGCGAATTACTAGTTAGACAGTGTATAATTTTCAAATCAGCTAAATTATATAGAGACTGGACTGTTTTGATTTAATCATCAACTTATTTCAATTTCTTGTTAGAGGTAATTTGCAGGAATTGAAGTTTATCAGGGCCGGTCCGAGGCCGTAGCAGGCGCGACAAAATCTCAATTCTGATTGGTAATTATGAATTTTTTTCTAGTATTGCTCCGGAAAGGGGCGCCGCTAATAAGTTTGCCCGGAGCGCCGGCCCTGATCACAATCCTGCTAAATCAATCTTTATCTAATAAAGAATGATGATAATGCCAAGAAATATACACATTTTTGTCATCATTTAATTCATACATACTACAACACAGTTGATTTGATTATTTGTACAGCTGACTTTATTCTATTCCTATTATACAGTAGCATCTGTTAAAAATGTTACTTCACATTTTTTTTTATATTCTATCTACATATAGAAACGTGTTATTATTATTATCATTATAATTATTAACAATTTAATGTAATTATCAATCATAAAATTTGATGGATTAGATTTGCTAAACGATCGTTGCGTGTAATTTAGAATTTCACACCCAGTTTTTTTTTGTTGGTGTTGTTAAAGTTTCTTCTATGGAATTGTGGCAACATTTATGTGTGGAAGAAATTATTACAAACAGATGTTCAACATTTATGCCAGCATTAATTGAAATTAAAAATATTTATTTCAAGCTATTCATGCAAATTATATTTCCACACGATAAATAATATCGTATAATTTCTAGTGAAATTAACAGTAATCATATACATATACCGAAAGGCATTTGATCTAAGTATCTAAATAGAACTATAAATCTCCCAATTGCCTGTTTGTATTGAATGTTGGGTGCGAAAAAGACCGTGCAACAATTAAAATCGATTAGAATGAAACGACAATACGTGTTTGTTAAAGAAACACATTTTATGAGTGATTTATGACGTGTTCAATTATGCGAGTTATCAAACCTTAATAGTTTTACGATTATTTATGAACATCGATATAGACAAGTAGATGGGCAAAAGTGTGTGTCTTTGTCTTACAAATTGCACTCGTCTATAATTCAACATGAACTGATATATTTTTAGATTAAGTTAGACAAAGATCGTACGATATATCAATGAGTCATCGTTTATTTGTAATAATCTCTCTCGTTCCGTTGTTTTATGATATTTTTGTCTGGTTATCCTTAGATTTGTTGTTGTAATTAAAACTTGTATACTATATATACATATATATTATATACGTACATATATTCTGTACAAATTAAATTAAACTTTAATTAAATTAAACCAAGTAAAATAGTTGTGTAGTAGCAGTAAAACCCCGACAATTATTAATTAACCCATTAGACAGCATTCCAGTCAACCGCATCACTCGTTTGCTTCCAATTTAACAATGTCAATAATTCAATAGTAGACAAAATTTCAATTTAATCATTACGGTTTGTCGAAATTTCGACGTTAAAATAGCAACAATAAGTAAATAGTAGGGGTGGTTCGCCCTAGTAGGGTCTTTACTGTTATTCTGTTAAACAAACTAGTCTGCAATTTTGATACTTGATACGCTGATATTTGCCATTTGGTCCGAAAAGTGCATCTGTTGTGTACAGTTTTCTCTCTACAATCACTAATCACAAGAAGAATTGTAAGAAGAAATGAAGAAGTAAAAGAAATCCGTGAAAGAGCCTTAGCTCAATGGCAGCAGTATTAGTGAAGAATCTCTCAGAAGTAAATCCACGAGAGATTCTCGTCGAGAGAAAGGACTCTCTAGTCTCGTCTTGATTGTCGAGAGAAAATTGCTCAGTTACGGAAAGATAAGCCTCTCTCGTCTTGTTTCTACTTTCCAAATAGCAGCAACAGAAAGACCACAATTTCGAGAGACACATCAATAGTCGAAACGACCGAAGAAACTCTCTCGTCTCGATGCATAATAATAATTATAATATTTATAAATATGAAATGAGCCAAAATGACTAACCTATCGATTCTCCATTAAAAATGCTATAACTTTTGAACCGTTTAAGATGAAGATTTTATCCAGGCACATTCTTATAGGGCATTAAATTCTGTAAAAAAATACTTTAATGTTGGTTCTTTTAACTCGAAAATTCATATACTTGCGGGCAATAAAAGTTGAAAAAAAACATATCTATTTTTCATCAACTTTCATAGCCCGTAAGTATATGAATTTTTGAGTTAAAGAAACAACTTTGAAACACCTTCTTAGAGAATTTAATACTCTATAAGAATATGCCTGGATAACATTCTTATCTCAAATGGTTCAAAAGTTACAGCATTTTTAATGGACCAAATTTTTTTTGCATGTTATTTATATGGGAAATTTCAAATGGCCACCGACACCTTTTAAAATTGACCTAAAAATTTGTCTTAATGGGAGAATTTGTTTTTCAACATAAATTCGATAGGTTAGTCATTTTGGCTCACTCCTAATAAATATATTTTTGAAGAGAATCAAGGTTTCCTTTTTTTTCCATAAAACTTTCTAAATAAGTCTTTTCTAGGCAGAAGAATTTTCAAGTACTTTCTTTTTAACTTAGAATTTTTCAATCGCATTTGAAATTTTTCGAAGTCCAAAAAGTGCAATAAAATTGAAACCTTTTCGGAACCTAATCTGGCTAGAAAATGTTAATTGTCCTCCGCACGCCCGCAGCAGGGATGCACGTGTTTCTTCCAAACACTAATTTCTGATCTCCTGTAATATACTGTGGGTATCCCAGCTGCGGACGTGTTGTGGACGTATTTCCAGTGTGCATCCCTTGTGCAGACGTGCGGATCCCTCAATCATTTTTACTCGGGGATTTAACGATAGACACATATTTTTGTGTCGAAATACGACAGATCAGAACAGATCAGAACGCAGCTACAATAATAGAAACTAATCATTAGTAATTGATTTGCTGAGTAGAAGCTGTTTTGTTACTTGAAAAAAATTTGTTAAGAAAAATAATGCTTTTCCTTAAATTTTATACCGCTGAAGTAATTTCAAATTGTCCATAAAAACTGCCTGCTTAAGTCACCAGAGAAAATGGCTTCTTTAACAGTACCATTATTAACAAATTTTCTTCAAATGTACCTTTGGATCAAAGGAGTGTCTCCCAGGTCGTAAGTTCTAGGCACCAGATCTTCATTGTCATCTATGGTCTTTATTATTACTGAAGAGTTGTTAGCCAGCAAAAAAAAATATTTGTTGACTAAATTGACCTCAGCCACTGAGCCTAAAGTTCGTAACAGATAACACCAGTGTTTGCGACGTGGGCTATCTTTCACGACCACATTTTACTACAGATTCTACAACATTTTGCATAGATTGCCTAAGATTGATTAATCGGAATAAATTCCACAACTTTTCGTGGAAGTGTGGAAGGCTAAAGGGGCACAGAAAGGCCTGAAAGAATAGAGATTACTAAAAGCAGTTTTGTATTGGTTTTTTTCGAAAAATTAGAAAATTCCCTGAATAGAAAGCTAAAAGTCCATCACTGTTTCCCGTAAACGTACAGGACAAAAGAAAGGGCTCGTCGGCCGTTTCCAACAAAAACTGAAAAACCTTGCCACAAAAAACAAAGCAAATCAAATTCACTTTGTGGTTTTGTTTTATGAATTGTTGATACAAAAGAGAATTTGCAATTTTTGCATTTATTGTTATATGCCTCTGTTTTGTTAGTAGATATGTATAAACATTTAGAGCCAGTCCATTCCGATGACTATTTAAAATTACAAATTAACTAAAAGAAAATAAAACTTGGCGTGATTTAATGTTGTTTTATCTCTATGGCCACGTTCTCAGAAACTGAGTAGGATTATTAAATATTATTCATTTTGGCATGTACACAATTTTAAGTCTGTTAAGTCTTTGGATTTTTGTTTAAAAATAAAAATAATCAGCACAAAATTTATGATAGTTCCAAATTGAAATATACAATTTTTTTTTTGGTCCGGTTTGAAAATATTTCAATCAATACTTATAATCTGTTTGAATATGTAAACATTAATATTTACCGATACGAAAATTGTATCTGGAGGCGGATTTGTGATATGTTGTTTATTTCTCTTCGGTTTTTTTTTTTGAGAAAATTATTTTTAAAATCATCGTGATTCTTTTTGTACGTTTTTATTAAGATGTAAACTTGTTTTAAAAATGTTGAAGAGAAGAAAAAACGACAAGCGAGCAAACGAAATGATCAACTAGAACTGCCAACGCAATAAACAAGATTATAAATGAGGCTACAGTTAATTTCATGTGTGAGATATTTCACTTTCAAATGGTTCCTTAATCATTCCTTCTAATTTTATTGATTCGTTTTTTATTGATCAATTAATTTTGAAAATAATTAATTATAAACCAACCTGTGTTATTAATTTATGTTTGTTGAAAACGAACTGTTCTTGTTTTTTGTTGTTGAAGTTTTTAATCGCTGCAACTGGATCTATTAAATCATATGGTCAAAATGATGGGCAAAAATTGAACACCTTTACTGTAAAATTTTGCCAAAATATCGTTTTTTATCTAAACAAAAAAATCTATTGACGACTTCAACGTTATAAATAATAGAATTGATAGTTATAGTTATTTTGAGATAAACATGTAAATGTAGCCTAAAATGCTACCAATAATTCCTCCAACGTTTTTTTTAATAACCATTTTGGTATACAAAAAAGTCCCGATCCGGTTTTAATATTGACAAATAAAACAAAAACGCCCAACTGTTTGTACAAAATTTCCATAATCAATTCAATATAATGGGACAACATATCAAACATTAACAAGTTTCTCTTATTATTATTGGAGGCTATCTGTAAATAATAATAATAATAAAAAAACTTATCAGTATTTCTAAGTGTTAAAGTAACACTCGACACAAGACAAAAAATAAATAAATGTTGTGAGATAAGATTTTTGATTTGGAAATTTTCAAATTTCAATAAAGCACAACTGATGGCAAATAACATGTCGACAAAAAGCGAATAGATTTCCAAACGACGATTGACGCTTACAAGATTTTATCCATGTGGGATTTTAATATCATGGCATTTTATATGCTGTACGAATTTTATTGCATTTGGTGGTGAAAAACTTGTAGAACTTGTAACACACAATTTAAAACATTTTAAAAATAGCAGTAACTGCCGAAATCTTCATTAAAACAGGTCAAAACAATTTAAATTATACGTCAGAATGAAAGAGTTTTCAACCTTTGCAAACTATCAACTGTACAGGTTGGTCTCTTTGCGTCCGGCCAACTTGACTTTCAAAGAGTACTAGGACCCTTTTAAGGCTTAGATCATGGTTCCCAACTAATTTCTCTTAGAGAGACGCATTAAGGCGTTTTGGCCGGCCTTTGAGCTATCTGAAATTTATTCTGTGCTAGAGGACCTTCGTTCAAAATGCTCTTGATCGGTACCATCAAATATAGTGTGATTGACTCAACTGACTTAAATTTGTCAGAAAAACCTTCCCCAAGAGATCTTGACGTTTCTTTCTGATTACAAGACATTGCTTTGGTCAGACAACGCTAAGTAATAAAGCTTGTTTGGCTCTTTTATTGTATCGACGTCAATATTTCTTGTGTGCTTGTTGTTTGATGAACCAAATTCAGTCTTTCACTCCGTCAATTTGAAATGCAAATTTTTAAAGCTTACGGTATTGCAGAGCTACTTAAAACAAGCTTGGTTAAGCCGCAACAGATGCAGTATACAATCACACTTTTATTTGTTTAAATTATTGATAATGCAAGAGAGTAAATAAACCTGAATTCAACGACCACAAACAGTTGTCATACACTAAACCAAAATAAATTAGTTTTAATACAACATGGAATGAAGCAAACCGGTTGCAAAATTCAAGAAGAATGTTGAAGGTGGCTATAATCAACACCAAAAAAACAACAACAACGAACAAATGACAAAAAAAAAACAAGTTTGACCTGTAATAAATTTACATAAAACTGTGAAAATTAGAAATGACTTAATTTGAAGAAATTCCCGAAATTTTTCGCCATCCATACGGGAAAACAGCGTAATTAAGAAAGATGGGGATTCGTGTTGTTTTTAATATAGTATTACAACAACATACCGAAACCAGCCATCGTTGGTGTCAAATATTTGATGTATATGCCCTCCTGTTGTGTTCAGCATTACTCATACCATCAGAATAATATGGAATAATGAGAATCGTAAAGACGATGTCGATGAGAACAACAACAACAGCAACATACGGTCCTTCATACCAAAAATAGTAAACTTTATACGATTGTGTTGTTGTCAAGTTATACTTACAATAACTAGTTACCAATCTACCTACACGATTTCGCTGTTTATGCATATGGGCACATACACACTATAGGCGACATCCGGGCAAATAATTCTGCTTATTTTGCATTTCAATAACAACAACAGCACGTTAGTTTTAGAAAACATCCCAAGCGATACGTGAATGACAAGTAATTGCTTTATGACAACCTTTGATGATGGGTTTTTAATTAAACCCATAGGGAGAGAGAGTATATTGCAGGATAATGTTTGTTCTAGACTAAACTATCGCCAAATTAAGGCTAAATACTTCAAAAATATTAACATTCTTAATTGAGCCGAGGCGTTGATAGTTTGGCGTAACCCAACCCCGTTTGTTGTTGTTTTTTCTCAAACTTTTGCATATTTATAAATTGAATGATTTGAGATGCTAAAATATACAAGACTCTCTGACAGCCCATCAAATGTTGAGTTTCCTTGTTCAAGATTCTGTTATTGTTCGATTTACATAATAGCTGCTTGTTTATTTAAAATCATCGTGGGTTAACAATATAAATCATCGATGTTATTCCATCATTCAATAAGAACAACAATTTTTTATTTTTGTTTTGTTTTGTAAATGAAACACAATAAAAAATGTTTTAATCAAACTGTCAAGACTCGAACCCGGAATCACACGTTTTCCCATATTGTATTTTTGTGTTAACATCGAGCCACACCCTTAATTATTATAATAACCACTTGAGCTAATATCGAGAACGTCCCTTTGTTATCCTGCCGGAACCGCAGCTGTTATAAAGTGACACGCCAGGATTAAACAGGAATATAGATGATAAATGAGATATTTACCCCTTATATCAGATAATTTCGCTTTATGAAAAATTACAAAAATCAATAATTACCTGCTTTTCGGTACTTGTGGCGGATGTTCTGACGAATCGTGGCACTGCAACAAAGAATAAATCGTTAGATCTTAGTTCACCCTCGGACCAGGGCCGGCCCAAGACCATAGCAAAACAGGCAGTTACGGCATTTAGTGAATACTATGCTGGATGTGTATCATTTTCTTAAGAGCAGTATGAGGGTATAATTGAAAAAAAATTATAGCACAGTTTTAACTCTGATGAATTTGTTCAATGTGAGATTGGAGTACTACCTTAGAACTCTCTGGAGCTGCTGCTACAGTATGTGATTCAGTTTGCAAAAATGCTATTTTTAGAGGAGTCAAATTCTACGATAGATTTTTAGTTCTGGTAAATCGTAAAAGGGATTCAGTTTTCAGAAAAATTTTCATGACATTTTATCTGAGACATCAAACTTTTTTATTAAGGATTTATTTAAAATTCAACAGAGAATGATCACAATTATTTTGGATTTTTTTCTTGTTCAAAAGACACAAGTTACTATCAGAAATTTAGTTAAAAATCTTTTCATAAATGGGAAAGTAATTAACGAAGACGTCAAAGACTTCGATTACGAAATATATAAAACTAGTGAATTCACTATATTTTTAATTTCTAGATAGGGGCGCCGAAAATAAGCTCGCCTGATGCCCAAGGAAAGCTCGAACAACCCTAGAGTAGCCGGAATAATAATCGTCTATTGTTTCTCAACAACAACAACAACAATCTCTAGGTGGGCTGACAACGATGATCTTGGTGTGTGATAAGATGAAGACGATTATCGTTTTATCATGACAGGCACTTGTGTCGCTTTGTACACATATGAAATTTTAAGTTTCTCTCGCTATTCCTTTTGCATTCGAATTGGATTTTATGTCGACTATAGTTGTCTTTTTAATTTTTTTTTTTCGTTTTCAAAAAAAATAGTTATGGTGTCTGGAATGGCACACACATGCATGGGTGTGTGTTGGTGTGTGAGTTTATAAATCGACCAGTTATACCACCATTGAAATGACACAAAACACCACCACCAATATCATATTTCACATGTGCGTATTAAGATTGGAAAATTATAAATTTTGATCCTGTATCCATAATCGAAGAGGTCGTAAAATATTTCTTGTTAAAAGTAGATTCACACACACATACACACACACAAAATAAAATATAAATAATAATAGGAAATTGTAATTACAAATCCTGGTTTATGTGTTCGTGTACGCGTTTGTGTATGTGTGTGCAAAATAAGTCGAGAGGAAATTAAAGACTATTGTTTCCAAATGAATAAAAGCTCCTACTCAGAAGTAATTCAAATGGTAATTTATGGGACCATTAAAATCGGATTGTGTACATTTTTCTTATTACTATTATTCTTATTATTGTTATGATTATGAAATTCGAACCGTCACCGTAAATAGAAGGCTAGTTGTACCGATTTTTCTTCAATTACAGGTGTACGAAGAAACGATAAAAAAATAGTAAACGCTAGGCACATAAAGAGTAGCGATTAAATAAATTTGTGAGGAAATTGCCTATTAATGTAGTAATGTAAATAGTTCATGAACAGAAGATTAGAGGTGAAGATTAGCACCCTCTGTGAAATAATTGGGTTTACCGGAAAACGCAGTAAAACAGTGGTTTTAGAAGAATATTAAACATAATTTCTTATTTTGTAAAAATACAGTCTGGGAAGAAGTCAGTTTCAACAAAGCTTCGTTTTCAACAAAAAATACTTTTCCAATTAATGCACATGTCGATAAGAATAACATCGAATATGAAAGTAATATGATCTTACAGACGTTTTATAACACAGCTCGCCAAATTTCATAGTCCCTTAGCTTTTAGGATCCTAAATCAGAATTAGTGGTAAACTCAAGTCCCTTTTAACGCGGTTTGGTGAACAGAACGCAGTACATCGATGCTTTTAGCACATTTAAGTCACTATAAAAAACGAATTAACAGTGTCATACGAGGCCTGCTGCTTATTGTATCTTGAACAATTATTTATTGTGCTTTATTGTGGAGTAGTATTCAAACAGCAACAAAGAGTTTTTTTTTGTACGAAAGCACAGATTGCTCAGTAAAAAATTAACGGCACCTTAAATGAAGAAAATGCGGTATAAAAAAGTAAATTGAACAGTAAATGGAAAATCAGAGATAGTAATGAAACATTAATTGTACAGCAATTAAAATTGAGATTGTGTCATAACACAAAAGGAACTGCATAGTGAAACACTGTATTTGTTGAAAATACTCCAATCCACCTACAGCACGATTTCAATATAAGAACAAAAATTGCAACGTTACACTATATAACACGTTACATAAATCTAATTTGAAAATTCACCATAAGCCTTTTATTTCTCTTTCAACACGGTCTCATTAGAGCACGAAACCTACCAGGTTGGATTCTACACGAAACAAATTAACGGCGTTATACGAAAGTTTACCGATTTTTATGTGCGATTCACCACGACAAAGTGTATTTTTCTAAAGTGCAGCCCCTAATTCTATTGTGAACTAGTTTTCGAATATTAATAAAGAGAATTTTTCTATTAAAATAAAACGAAAAGAGAGAAAATGCGCAGTAAAGAGCTAAAGTAAACAGTGAAGGAGAAATTGAGCAGCAAACACAAACAGATCCATAATGCAAACAGAAATCATGAAAAATTAAATTGTACAGCACCTAAGTGCTTGCACAATAAAAAATTGTTGATTTTACAATATATTGTCGCCTGTTTTTAGCCTACAACAATCGTAATATTTCTATTTATGGCAAAGATAAACGTCTCGCCATCAATTTCTAGATTAAAATATTAAAGGTCGTAAAATAAGTTCAAATGATCGTTTCAACGTTCGAATTTAATTTCAACGTACACTTTTACCTAATTTTAATTATGGGAATCGGTCTGTTCGGCATCAAAGACGGTGTTCTTCAAAACAGGCCGCGAGAAAGAGTGCCATGTCAACTTTTAGACAGCCGTTTAGAACGTGTAGCATTATAATTGAATATTTTCAAAAGCAAAGAGGACAGCGAGAAAAAAACCGAACCAACTCCTCCTCAATCTTGTACTTGTAGGAGATGACTAAACAAGAAATGTACGCGTCTTGTTTGTTTTTATTAATAATCACTGCGATGATGTTGATGATTTTTGACAACTCTTATATAAATATTATGATTATTGAGAAACGATTTGAACAAATAAATTTGTCACCATATTCGTTCTGTGTAATGTAAAAAATATTTTCGATGTGGAAGCGAAAAAAAAACGACTGATAAAATTGTTAATGGTTGGAAGACCTGGTTCTGGTTTTCTACTTTGGTGGTAACTGACACCGATCCAGTGTGATTTATGGGAGTTGTTCCATCCGTATCGATTGTGCAAAAGATGCCACAATCTACACATAGACAGATAGATAGATTGTAGTAGGTGGGCAAAAAAAAATCGAGAGAAAACTGTAAAGATTTATGGAGTTTTATTGAAGAATCCCAATTAAAAATTCAAAACAAGACAAACATAAATTGCACTGTTTATAATGTTGTATGTTTGGCATTTTTAATAATTCGATAATAATAATGCTGCTAATTAATTCACACCTCATTCATTGACAATAAATCGTTGATTTATCGTGTACGCATACAAATTGCTAATTTTTTGGCCAATACAAGTCCTCCCACTAAACCACTAATAATAACTGTAATTGATTACAAAAGGCGTGAAATTCTGTTGGAACAAAAACGGTGGAAAAAAAACACACACACACAACAAGATTGTCGAGATTTATGGGAGAATTATGCGAAATTACCTACAGTAATTTAATGTTTTAATTACATTGTAAACATGGAAATTTATTGAAGATTTATCGTCGGATTTCTAATGAAAATCTTCTCTCTTAATACGGATTTGTTTGATTCGTACGAAAACCACCACAATATTGAAGGAAAAAAGTACACGAAATGACTTTCTTAATCTAG
This sequence comes from Epicauta chinensis, assembly GCA_021725515.1. Taxonomy (NCBI): domain Eukaryota; kingdom Metazoa; phylum Arthropoda; class Insecta; order Coleoptera; family Meloidae; genus Epicauta; species Epicauta chinensis. The sequence goes on from JAEDXX010000036.1 coordinate 876,108, forward strand.
AATAAGCCGATTACAGTCCCTTGATTCAATAGTAATCCACTTCGTTCAAGTTCTCTCAGTGAATAGCCGTGAATTACTCACCGCAGAATTCAATTAATTTAAAGGAAAATCTGTTATCTGTTTTGATTAATATAAAAGTTAAGCCGAAATCAATATGGTGCCGTAAATCAAATGATTCTATTCCTTACAGGCAACAAAAATGGGAGTCTTTTGTGGAACGACGACAACATTTTGACATGCAGGTAGACCTGCATTTTTTGAAGAGATTTCTCCAAGAAATAATAAACACTATTAGGCACGTATAGTGACGGTGTTAATCCTGATCGACGTTATCTTGTTCTTTAAATAAACACAATATCAATTAAAATCAGTTTTTGTGTGTGTGGAAACGACCAATTAATGCTCGGGGGGAGTATTTTAAAATTCTTCAACATGCTCCGATGATGGAGTGGTTTGAAAATTTCCAAACTGAAACGTGTTCCTTTATCTGATTACATTCTAATGACAATTCATCAATATTTTTTTGACATCGAAACAGGAAAATCTCTGCAATTAATAAAATCTTTGATAAATAAATAAAAAATTGTTTGATCGCTGTCATCATTCATCATTGTTAGCAATTAGTCGTGTTTTTTTGCTTTGTTTCTAATTGGTTCGTGGTTTTTTTTTGTCTTCTAATTAGAGAAAAATTGTAATAGATCGACTACAATTTAGATTAAACGTAATAAAGTTAAACGTTTAATATAGTTTATGTGGCACATTAATTTCAACATTCTACAATAAACTCCAACTACTACTATTATTAAATATTGTTCAGTTTTATATAAATTGTGCATGTGTACAATGGGGGTGGATGGTGGTAACTCTAATTCATCTTAATTTCCGACGTTTCAAGTCACTTTGTCATTGTCATTTATATTATGGTTGGTGTGACATTATCTTTATGTAAGCTACAATAAGAAAGAGAGAGAGAGGAACACTTGGAAAAAATGTGTGTGCCTAAATGGTTTCTGAAAATGGTGAAAACCATTTTCATCTGTATAATGAATTCCTTGATATGTAGCGTGCGTTCACTCACATCAAAATTGCGACTACAACTTTCGATCGTTATCTGTTGAAAATTTACTCTCTACTACTGTAATATTAAAAAGCTAGATAGAAATCGTAATTTTGCACGGTAAAAATAGCAACTACATAATGAAACCAGAATGACCAGCGATTATTCAAGTATGTGGAGGATTTAAGTCCGATGGCGCCCTAGGCTTGGTCAAACAGGTCAAAGATGTCGTTCTTTTCTTAGACAGGTATTGTTCAAATATAAGGAGGATTTCGTGCTTTACAGGGGTCGTAGGTAATGAGGAAATGGGAAAAGTTGAACACAATTGTTCGCTACATCAAAGAAACCCCTAGGGTCGACCAAAAAGAAGTCTGTCAAAGCTTACTCGTAATATATTTTATTATCAATCTTTGCCTAAATCCACCATTGGTGATAGTTGCTTATTTAACTGTGCACTGAAAATTGGGGAAAGTTTTAAGGACGCCTATTTAAATATTTTTGCATTGAAGGTGCACTGAAAAGTTCTGTTGGAATTTGTTTCTTCAGAGAAAATTATTGAAGCCGCTTGCCCCACTAGAAACAATCTAAAAATTCACTTCACTCTTGAGGGAAATAAGGAAAAAGGCGCTTTTATCAAGCCTTCAAGTTAATTGTGGACATGAACTCTAATTATTTTGAGTACATAATAAGGGTTGGTAACCTTACGGTGAAACAGTTTTTATATTATAGAAATCGCCTATTTTAAGATACATTTCAACTTTTTATATTACCGATTTAATTACGATCGAAATTGTTTATATAAACAAAAATAACTGTTCCAGGCCCTGAAATATTTCAGGGCCTGGAGCAGTTATTTTTTGCTTTCGGATTTCGGTTTCGGTTCGATTAGTATAACGTATACAGGTTCGGTTCAGATTTTCGTTTCGTAAAATATATCGGTTTTCGGTTCCGTTCCGGTTCGAAATGCTGGTTTATTTCGCTGTGTAAATGTATGGGAGTTTTCATTGAATTTTGTGCTACCACTAAAAAACCGATTATCTAATTTTCGAGAAACGTGATCTTTTTCCATATCTACTCCTCTTACAATTAGACCATTGATTGTGTTTTATGGTTATTCAGAAAACTGATAAAACGTTTACTTAATTTGCTTTTATATTATCTTTATTCCAAATAAAATCCTGTTTTCGATTCCACGTATAATTATCAAATTATCAATCTCGTTGGAGAAATACATGCAATTGTTTAAGAATGTGAATAAATGAAAATAATACAACGTTTCTGACACAGAATTGAAAAATATGCCAAACAAGTTCGTATATGCAATATTTGAATTTTTAAGAGCCATTGTACTCAGGTCCAAACACTAATTATTCTCTTTTCTAGCCGTACTGTACGCTTTTTGTACGAAAAGTTAAATATTTGACAGGAATAGTCAGGACCGGTCCAAGCATCCCAGGCGCTCCAGGCAATTAAATTTTTGACCCCCTTTCAATCCATCGAAGTTACGACTGGCCTACTGATTTTTTTTAATGAATGATAGTCGGAACATTCTGAAAAAAATCATACACGTAAAAGCAAATAGGTATAAGACACGCTAAAAAACGATCCTGGTAAATATTTGGAGTTTTGCTGCAATCAGTAATGAAATTAATTTCGTTCGCCAACGCTTATATTTATTTTCAACGATTATAAAGGACAACTAAATTTTAATTAAGATGCATAGTTAACATCAACTTTATCTCCTTATATAATACCTCAAAAAAACAAGCAATTAAAGTGGACAAAGTTCTAGAAAACGACTAAAAAATAATAACTTTAAATAAGTTGACAAATGACCAAAACAATTCCTCCAATCAATGTTGTTTGTTCTATCATTAAATCAACGAAATTTCCAACAACTCCAGCCAGCATGCTACTATACCAGCAACTACTTGACGGATTGAACGTTTTAGAGTTTAGAAGGAGGAAAAAATGCTTTAGAACTTGCCGCCAATTAGAATACAAGGCTTCCTATTGAGATAATCTCGACAATATTTTATCGTTAATTTTTCTGTTTGAAATCATGTTTATAATAGAAAATATTCAAAAATAAAATAATAATACCATTACGCAATGATTTCTCAAATTTCAATTGGTTTCCCATCCTCCTGTGTTGTATAAAGAAACGAAAACTAATCTGATGTTTTAGATCTATAATCTTTCGAATAGTATCAAAACAACGAAAATAATTTTCTCTTGTGGCTGTTGTTACAACAACAACAACTCACAGAATCCATTAGTGTCAACTTTTTCTATGTTGTGCCCAAGTAACCCAACACTTATCTCTTTCACATCTTCCTCATACGTTTTTCTCATAGTGGGTGTAGAATAAAATATTGTAATTTCAATTTATTTTTTTTTCAATTTGTTTATTGGTTGTTTGAATTAAAACAAACACGAGAAACTGGATCTACTTTTACAGTTTGTCCTTAATAATTCCTAATGACAGTAATTGAATTTTTTTCTCTTGTACGATTTGAAATGATATTTTAATAGAAATCGACACGTAGTATACAGCCGTGAGCAATTAACTGTATTCTTGTTGTTGTGTATTTATAAGATGGTGTGTGGTGATGTTTATAGAAAGACAGGCGTCGCGGCGTCGCTATTTCACACATCAATATGTTTGTTGATTAACAAAACATTCCTTTGATGTGTTCGCTCACTTGTTCGCTCTCATATCGGAAATACAACAACAATACGCCATCATCAACACGATTATAGGCGAAATTGTTAATCTTTACCGTTAAAACAATGACTTAATTGACGAAAAATCGTTGTAAGACCACAACTTGTCGTGAATTGAAAATCATCATCATTTTGTAGAATTTTTCTTTTGTTGGATAAGTGAAGGGAGAGAATTTCGTATGCAGCACGTTAACCAGAACTGTGTTGTGGCGGTGTGCTTGGTCGATTGCCAAGTAGAATTATTTATTCTCATCCCTGGTGTGCCTCTTTTCAACCCTATACCGTTCGCGGTATCACGTACAATCGACTGGTTTGTTTTGAATATCGATAAATGTTGTATTTTTTTTTCAGATTTCGGTCAATTCTAACAAGCCTCGAGATTTATTAGAAAAATTACTGGTAATTGTAATGGAGATATTGACACGCAGCTTCTTCCTGTCATGCAACTAGTTTTAATTTGGTAGCGACATGAAATGTGATCGAAATTCGAATTAGATTCCCACAGTTAGGGAGGGTCGGATACTATCGAATCATCAAATTTATTTCGGTAATTTTTTCCGTAATCAAAATACAGAAAAAAGTAATGGATGAAATTTGTTTATTTTCCATTACAAGTATGTCTGTTTCATAAACATATAAATCCATCAACATCGTATACTATGTCTGTACTTTGTCTCTCTCCACAAAACAAATCACAATGTTAAAGTTTCTTATTTTTTCTTCAGTACTTCTTCTCATACTTTGGCGTCTACTACATCTTGGAAATTCTAAATAAGTAACTGATACGAATGTGGCTCTATCTTTGTTCTCTTCTCCTCTGGTAGTTGATCCAATTGAAAAGTAGAAGTAAATCATGTGAATCATCATGAAACAGTAAATAAATTGCTCAGATTTGTATATTTTCGTATTGCCACTAACGGCCACATAAATTTCTTTTCTTTACACACATACAATATCGCACGGGTGTTTCCATTTCTGGCAAGAGCAACGATAATCTCACACGCGAAATATCGCTCGAGTCGCGTTTACCGCCAACGAAGTTTTCGCAGATGAATAGAGATTAAAGATTACCGCAACCGTTAAAGATTAGATTAGTGAAAAGAGTCGCTTTTCACTTGAAAAATTGGAGGGCCGAAAATGTTGCAAATTCTCAAATCCGTTGATTGCCGATTAGCGTTACCGTTATGAAATGCGGTCTATCGCATTTCATTATTTTGATAGATGGTCTACATCAATACAACATCTATAAATAAATTAAAACGTATTGTCTATATCTGGGTACAATCCAAACATGGCATAATATTCGTGTTCTTGCTAGTAATGGCGGCATAGCGTGTATACACAAAGAACTATCTTGATCGTCTATCAATCAATCAATGAATCAAATAATGGACGTATAAATAATTTAAAAATACCACTTTTTCTATTTGGAAACAGAACAAAACGAAATTGTTAATCAATTTTTCATCTAAAGTGCCGGACGAAACCAACCAAGTCCGCTCGAACGAAAATACGACTTTCTCCCAGATATTTTTGATTAATAATTGTTGAAATGAATCATTTTAAAGTTCGAAATTAATTCAAAGTGTGACGCTGTTGCGTGACAATCACCAGTCCGTCAAAACAGAATCACCCCTGTAACAAGACCGATGGTAACTGTACAACGGTAGTTGTAGCGAAAGTTGTGGTGCCAGCCGGCAAAACAACCCTCTTGAAACCTATTGAATAATCCGATTCTATACGGTTGATATATTAATTTTACACGCATTTGGGATTTCTATTCTATTATTTGAAAAAATTACTATTTTGTACATCATAATAATAAAAATAGGGAAACAATCACAGTGGTTGATTTTTTTTTTGTTTGCAGAGGGTCGTTTATTGAGATGCAAAACATGCAACGCTATGACGAGATGTGACAGTTGAACAAAGCCGCTTCACGCATTTACGCAAAAGGGGCTTTTATGGCGTCCTTTTTATTCCCTGTTTTCTATATCGTACAATTTTTTCCGTTGTGTTTATCCTTCATGAATCTTTCAGTAGACTTTTCAATATTTCACAAGGAAGCGACACCATTTTCAATTTGATTTTGTTGGAATTTGTTTGTGAAAGGAATGAGTGAATGAATGGTGGCAGCAGTAGTATACGCGTTAGAGGAGGTTTTTCTGCAAATTATCAACGATGATTTATCATGTCACCATTTATCTGGGGGGTGTAAAAAATGACGCTCTTTTTATTTTCAAATGATGGATAACCATCTCATATGCAACACCGACTGATACGGTGTTATTTATGTACCGTTAAATTCGAGCCCAGATGTGGCGCGAGACAGATACACCAAAAAAAGAATTAACTTGAATATTCGATGATTTGAACGTTTGCTAGAATACGGAATGATTTTCTATATTTTCACGAATGTAAACATATATATGGGGAATCGATGGAATTGTACAGGATCATCGGTTTTCCCCCAAAATGCCATTTACCAAGTCACTTGATAGATTGTAACGGAATTTATACAAACGTCTCTAGAAGATTTCCCTTTAGAATTATATTCTGTGGAAGTTGTTCTATTATACTGATGATACCAACAAATGTTTTATTGTATTTATTTACCCGAAAAGAGTACCTACTGTTATTTCTTTGTCTATTCTATGACAACTCAAGAAACAAAAATAGCACACACGATCGATGGGCTGTATTATTTGTGTTAGTAAGCAAAATCTCGGTGGAATTGGTGGTATGCACACAAAAATATTTCTTTTCAAATGCCAGAGAAGGGTGAAATGTTGGAAAGCCTATTTCCATCGATTCGTGTCGTACGTTAACAGATTGACGTCTCTGTGAAGCATTTACAGGCAAGATTTCGATCACAACCGAGAAAGAAATAGAGTTTGAAAACGTAACAATTCAAGTGAATTAGAACGAGATGAACCCATCAGATTGTGATAGAATCCTAGTTTACGTCATAGACTTAACATTTATACAAAGAAATTCGTAAAGTCTCTTATAATTCATACGGGAATCGATACGTATAACGCCAAACAGATTATCGCATTTCCCAGGATTTACGGGCTAAATTTAACGGTAATTAACGCAGCCTTCGCCTGTATATAACCCGCCATTATGGTGGCTTGCACAGTTTACAAAGTTACGTCAAACATGTCAAATTTGCCGTTATTACGGAGACAAAAACAAAATTTTCAATTTGTGGGGGGCGTAGCTGGACCACCTATCGTTCCTTTAAAACTTAATCGACTTCCGCATCCCCTTAAAACGTTCTAAAAGTGCTCTCTATATTGAATCGATGTGACACACTCATTTCAAGTTAAACGGTAAAATTAATCTGTTCTAAAATGAGACTTGTTAATCCCACATTAGTTTGGTCTTTGATCCCGAATTTCCGATTAGAATATAGAACCTTGGAAATATATCTGTTTCATATATATACGATAAACATTGATAAAAATCAAAACCGAATCAGTGCACTGACAATTTTTGTTGTATTGATACGGTGACTGTTATTTATTTCTCTTAAATTATAGAACTGATAAGATAAGCGTTCAGATCTACATATTTTTTCATATTATCCACAAAAATGGATTTAATAAATAACGGATACTGGATGTAATTCAGACTCCCATCTTTTTTTTTGTAGTAGAACAAAGGGGTTGAAATAAAGCCCAACATAATAATTAGACAATAACGGGAGATATTGCAACAAACACCATCATAATTACTTTCTATTCCCGTTTTGGCCGTTATCCCCCGATCTTTTGTTCTAATTTTAATTGTAATCCGTAATAGAAAAAGAGCAGCAAGAATCGCCCGCATTGTTACAAAATCAGAACAATTTATCTCTAATTTTAGAACATACCTGTTTATCCCAAAAGCCTTCCGATAAGATAACCACACAAAATTAATATCCAGAACCCATCGATAATAACCGAAAGTGTCACTTTGTTTTAACAACAAAATCGTCTTAAAAATTGTAATTAACAGTAATTGAACGAAATTCGTTTTACACGTCCATATATCGATAAATGTGTCGTTTTTATCGTCTAGTTACATGATAAAAGATAATAATTGATAACAGGGCTCGACTGGCGTACACAGTGGACTGAACGCTTTTCCGTAGGGTGCGATCTGTTTTTATCAGCTACGAAACCCCGCCGCCACCGCTGCCGCCGCCGCCGTCGTCGTCATGGCTAGATAGCTACTATGCGCGACGCATTCTAACTAGTATATCGGCGTCGCAACCGCCGTCTTTATACTCTAAAAAGGGTAGTTCTATTACGATACGAAATTCATTTGCTTCACAAGGAAACTAACGTGATTTTTATGCGACAATAAATGTCCGCCAATTTGTTGCATGGATTACAACAATTGAATTAGATCGTTTTTCTTTTTTTTGATAAATTCCCCGGTCTCTTCCACGATAAGATTAGATTATCGTTGTGTTATTTGATTATTTTCGTATATATCGTTGCAATTAAAATGGAGTTTAATCAAGATTACAGTTATCAACAGCACTTTGGAGATTCTGATTTATTTGTTGATGGACGGGGGAAAAAATTAATCATTTTATAACAACTGTGGATGAAACTCAATTTCGTTATACACACATACACACAACAAATCCTGAAGAAGAAAATCTAAAGAACAAACAATTAAATTTCGATCAAAATCAAATTACGAAAGAACGTTGAAATTAAATTTCCATTCCTCATTCCCCAATTTATAAACGTACAGGTTCCGTATTTCCATTCAATTCGTCTATTTGGTAACTTTGATGGATTTCGATGTAGGAAATTAACTTGGAAAAAAGAAGCAAAAGAAACGATTTTGAATACGGTTATTTTTTTCAATAAAAATTGAACGGTTTTCGATCAACTATAACCGGCGTTTCCTCTCTTGTTACATTTTTCTTTTCTAGAGGTGAATAGTGAGAGGGTAGAAAACCCATCAATTTATCCCCCAACATTACCAGTTGAATGGGAGAATAATTGTGTAAACATCACTACATGTGGCAGGAGACATGAAGCAGAAGATTTGTCCTAGGGTTTATATAATATATAATGTGATATAAGATCACCCTTTTGCAATGAATCGTAAAACACATCATAAACTCACGCCTGCAATCAAATAATTAAACGATAAACCAACCCTAATATCTTTATTATGATGGTGTGAGGGATCGGTGATTTATGGTCCACCGATCATGGAGCGACCGACTTGACTTTCAAACGAACAATCGCTCATCTATCTCCCGCTATTTACACGGAAAATCGTGTAAATCGAGACGTTTATTTTTGAAGACTTCCTTTGCTGAACATTACAGAAAGATGTGCCAGACAAGGATAGACTCATTAGAGTAGAGTGAAATGGATTTGTTTTATGTTACCGCGTAGAATGAGGGTCCGGTCCTGTCGACAATTTTTTCTGCGTCTTCGATTTGTGGCAACTAAAGGCCGAGTTGGATGTGTTTTGGAGTTGACTTAGTCGCGATTGGTTAGCTGTACGGTACACATCCTGGGACGTTTTTATTGTGGTAAATTTATAGGTTTGTTTGGTATGCCATTTAAAACAAATACAATAATTTTAAAGACCAAATTTAATTGTTAATAAAACCCAACCAGTTGGATAAACAATATTTCCAGGCCGTGACATATGTGGCAAATAATTCTTCTTAGGAAATTGAACTTTATTTATGTTGTTTATAATAAAATTCGAGAAATATACCACAAATTACCAAATGAATATTTGTGGTAACTTTCCTTAAAAAAAACACTACGCATATATTTAAAATAACGGTGTTAAAATATAAGGGAGGAAAGGTATGGCGCCATCCGCCCGCCTACAGACCGTATGCAGAGGGTAATTAGATTATCACCAAGACAGTCTATCAAAGCAACAACCCCACATCTGTCAGCAGACAATTCAAGTTGTTCTGTATGGCTTTTAGGTTTTGCATATACACACAACTCTAGAAATTGTTGTTGATGATAGAATTGCAGCAAATTTCCTGTCGTCTTGTCTCTCGATTTATTTTTATTTTGACTCAAAGAACATTCTGCTCTCAATATTTAGCGGAGGGACAGTGATAATTCCCATTAGATTTCGATTAAAGCTATATTTCGATAAAATCCCATCAAACCTATAAAGATGCAAATGGGAATCATTTTCATATCAAACGGAATGGAAATGTCAATGCCACAAAGAACCCTTCAAATCGAGCCCGAAAAACCCATTTCACGGCCACCCTCCTCTCACACGCCAATTTTTGTTTAATTCTCGACAATATTCAGATTTTTGACGATTCTCAGATGGTGGTGATACTTGACGAGGTCCCCTTGAAACTGTCATAAGTCATAAGATTCGATCTATACAAACACCGGCGGAAACATTTGGTTTCAGCTGATTCTGATGACTGAAATTTGTTTTGTTTGCAGATGTTTTAAAAACACACAATCTCCGTCTTTATGCAAACAAATCGAGACATTAAGATGACAATATTTGAAAATTTCTCGCCCTCCAATAACAGGGGTTGATTTGTTTCGAATCCTCAAGGCTAGTAATTTAACTACCTCTTCAATATACTTTATCTACGATTATTAACAAACGTGTCACGTATATTGACGAAAATATGGCACTAGAATTGTGTAGAGGGGAAATATCGACACATGAATGGAATTTTGACGAACACACTTCCAACAAAACGTACAAAATGGGGGCCGGGATGCTGTTAATATTTAAACTAAGGGATGATAAAAATGTTAGAATTTCGATTTAGAAAACAATCTTTCTGTTGGTGGATTTTGATAGACTTTCGGATAGTAGTTGTACAATCGAAAAACACCCCTTAATTGATAGAAAGAGAGAGGTTCACAACTGATAGTAATCGAACAACCCCTATTATTAATTCGAAATCGATCCGGCAAGAATTGTACAAATACACCGAATTGTTATTGTTATTATCGCAATAGATATCGTCGAATTTATTAATGTACGTTGTTTTTTCCTTTTCGTTAGAAGAGATAACAATAATAACCGGTAGCAAGTACTATTAATAAATAAAAAAAGGATTGTTACAACACCTGGATTATAAACAAATATGTAGTAAGTTGTGTGTTTGATAAAAAAAAAATAGCATACTAAATGTGTTATGCACACACAATCAATAATTTTATTGTATTTGGAAATGGTGGCGGTGTATTTGTTGGTTTAAAAAGAACCGTATATACATAGATATACAGTTTTATAGGAGGTCTTTGCTAGAATGATAGACAGCCTTGTAAAGATAAGCAGGATATAGTTGACAAAAGACTTTTTATCAAAAACCGATGGGTCTATAAAGGCATAAATCATAAATGAATAGATTTATATTTACTGATTATACAAAAAATAATAAATGAATAAATAATTATTGCAAATAGTAGAAACAATTACAAATGTACGCCGCTACACTTTGATCTAGCCGACCTGACCTCCAGACTTCAGGTTAAACGCCTGAAAACAGAAGGGCTTAATTGTAAAACAATATATACTGCGTCTATTTCGATCTTGTCTACACAGAAGCCAATCCTGCTGATCCACAGGAATAAATCGAATATACGAAAATCATCCCAATATTGCAACGACGACTACAAATAATTTTGAAAAGCTCAATAATACGCCATTGTGTCCTGGTGTTCCATTAAATGACCCAACTATTCTTATCAATCTAGAAAAGTCCATCAATCACCCGGAACTTTGACCTTTTTGGTAGCCTGCACGTGCCCGCTATATTATCCTGGTGTGACCTCTCCTACTACACCCTCTCGTTCTTTTACTTCGTCGCCCTTATTGTGCGACAGGTAGTAAAAGGGATGTAACTATTAATTTTTCAGTAGAATATACCACAACAAGTGGTCAATATAATTTACTGCAATAATTCGATTGAGCTTTACCACCCTAGTAAAGTGGCTCTAATAAAAAGGTTGTAAAATTTTCGAGATTTCCGCCATGATAAAATATATAGAAAAATCCCCTATTTTTTAATTTTTTGAAAAGTGTGTTAGTTTTATTAATCAAATGATAAATAATAATCGGAAGGAGACAGGAAACTGGGATTTTTGTAATTATCTGTTAATGGAACATCCTTTGGATGATAATAGAATAAAAACACTCCAGAATAGAACAGTTCGCATCATTATTAATTAAAATGTTACAAGTTAAAGTTGTATTAGTTCTATTGATAATAATTTTAACAAATGTTGAATCCGCTACAGTTAGATTATTTTTTTCAAGATGCGGTGTTGGTGGATTCAGCTGTGTTACAGACGCCAACAATTATCACATAACTTTTACTTGCCCTACAGGAACAGACGTAAGTGATCTTTGTCGTGTTGCTTTAAGAGATAAATTACTGAGAAACGGTCGAACTAAACGTACTCTAATCGTTCTATTTCGGCGGAAGTTCTCTTACTCTGCCGCAATATTAGTTCGAAAATGACTTTGTAACTAAGCAAGATTCTAGCAAATTCTAGTTGTTGGTGATTTATACTCTGCAATAATGTTAGTTTGTATAATCAAGCTGTAGGAGCGCTTTCGCTCTCAAATAATGGTTTTTCAGCCACTCTATGAAAATTTGTTTTTGTTCCAGGATGTGACATTGTATTTATGGAATTTCCGCGGACCGACCACCACAGTTGGTGTGAAAGTGCAACAATGTCAAACAGTTCGTTTTTCATTCGCATGCCATAATGAAAATCGTCCAGTTCGATATGTGTCAATCGTAAATGTAACGAATTTAGAAATAATACCATCGGTATTGACGCACAATCCGCCTGTTGTAACATTTGAAAATATCACAAATTTAGATTATTTACCAACACATACATTTTCCCAAATCAAACGGGAAACATACAAGCCGGGTTGTTCGAATCCGACGAATGATTTTGAAAGTGTAATTTTCAAAAATGTTGGAATTGGTACAATAGCAACGAAGGCGTTTGATAATTTGAGAAATTTCATCAATTTCACATGGTATCAAGTGGATGTGAAAAGGATACAATATGCGGCTATTCAAATCGAATTAAATATGACAAATAGTGATTTTCATATCGAACAAAGCACAATTGGTAGTTGCGAACATTTAGCCTTCCAAATAACTGGTAGAGGCGCTATATTTGTTGATAATAAATTCTATGAATTATCAACAAGTTCAATCAACGGCACAATAGAATCATTTAAATTTATAACAAATAAAATTGTAACACTCTCATCATCGGCTATATCAATTCTAGCACAGGATGTATCAATATCAAATAATGATTTTGAATATTTACATGCTGGCGCCCTGCAAAACATCAGTCCCGGTTTATTACAGGACTCGCAACGCAATTTTGGCACATTGCGCTTCTTCTACGAATTCAGTTTGAACAATTTGAAATTCATTGAAGCCGGCAGTCTGAATCCGGACATTGTTGCCTACAATAATGTTGCAACGAATTTGAAATTCACCCGGAATCGTTTTCTGTGCACGTGTGAGAATTTCGGTTGGTTGTTCGTTGATGTTGGACATGGTTTCAAAACGAAATCTCTACAACAATTCTATACGACAATCGTTGACAAACAGTATAAGAATATTTGCGGATCGACAAGCTGTGAATTGCCAGTCAATCAAGTACAACAGCTCCTCAATAATGGGACGTGTTTATCGAATGTTACTGTTGAGAGTTTATGTGTGGAAAAGACAATGGCAACAAGAATACTGCCGATACGAACTGTGGCAATTAGTCGGGCCACTGAAGCGACACCTAATCGAAGATTTGGGAGAGTTTTTACGAGGGCCAATTCAGCATCGAAATTGACGCATTTCAATATTTTTATATTTTTTTGTATTTTTGGAATTGTATTGTTTTAAATAAAAAATTGTAACGATTGGATGATTTATAATAATAAAATTCGGTATCAACAATGTCGACCAGCAACTGAAACAACACTTTGTCGAATAGTTTTGTGACATTTGTAAAATTGGATTCTTTTAATTGGAGTCTGAACTTTCAGGAAAGTTTCAGAAGTCGCTCGATCGGAATTCTTATTAAATCGCTGTAACAATGGATTGACAGAAACAGTGAGGAAATCGGATAAAATAGTACTGTTTTAATTACCACAAATTTCAGAATTTTATCTGAAAAATCTTCACAATTACTAAAGTTCGTCGAGCAGTTGAAATTACACTTTTTCCAGTATTTTTCAGTCGTCTTATTATAATGTCAGGGAATTTTCAAAACTTGTGTGCCTATTAAAAATCTCTCTAATAGTCGATAAAAGACATTAAACAGAATAATTTGTTAAAGAACTGAAACGCTACTTAACGGAACATTCAAATGGGCTCTGATAACACATTTGAAAATTTTTCTAAGTTTTTAATTCAAATACTTGGTGAAAAATTCAGGGACTGGTGTAGACATTTGGGAGGCCTGAGGCTAATTATTTCAAGACCCTTTGCTCTAAAGAAGGAAGACTTCAACCAAGTGCAAACGTTTCAGGTATAATTATAATTAGTTGACTGTGGCCTCCCTGTGAAAATGGTACCATTTTGAAGAACACAGATAGCGGCTCAACTGTGCACGTGATATCTTTCTCAGTAACAATCCGCTGGAGCCACTTTTCTTGGAAAAATTTGTTTGTTGTTTGTAATCTAAATCCTCAAAATTCGTTGAAGGGACTTTTCAGTTCTGTCTCCCAAATTATTTGTATAATTCGATCATCTCGTATCTCCTCTCATGGAGCCGGTACGAGAGATCTAAAAGGCATCTATTGCAAAACTGTTAGGAGGCGAGAGAGCCTTTTCTCTTGTCTAGTCTCTCGAGGTGCGTTTCCCGAAACTCTCGTCTTCCGAGAAGATTAAGTTTCAGTATTTTTAAGATTAGAGATGGATCTCAAATTGTATATGTATATGTTTTTGATTAAGCTTGTTTAATGTTCAGGTTTTAAGAATTTTTGGTAAGGCCAAAGGAACTTATTTCTGTATTATTTATCGATAAAAATTATTTTAACAAAATTATCCGTACGCACAACACATAATTATCCACAGTTGATTAACTTGTATTATTTAGGCAATAACACGAGTTGAAAGAGGTCTGTCTCTCGTCTTGTCCCAACGAGCAAGGTCGAGACTAGACGAGACTAGCCATTTCTTTCGACGAGAGATATCTCTCGCTGCATGACCACCATGACCACTTTCATTCGGGATACCTAATACACTGGTTTTAAGTAAAAACCGAATTTTAACTTTATTATTCAATAACTGTTCAAGACTGCTGAAAATTTTTTCAGAATTAAACAAGACAATGTGGAAGTAATACCGCCTACAATTGATCAATTACCTGAAACGATGCCTGAAAATAGTTTTTATATCGCTTACATGATTCAATCTATCGAAACTTATTATTTTCTAATTTCTATTTTCGTGAAGTGATAGTATTTCGAGCCAATTTCAGCTATCGACTGAATCCACGTTTAGAGACGCTTTCCGGTGTATTTTCTTTAATAGTTATTACTTGAGCAACCAATTTGTTGGAAAAAGTAGAAAAACGGAATGCGTCAACTGAAATGCCGCAATGAGATCTTTCAGTGTCAATTCACTTTCAATTGCCGGCTGAATTATAACCTAAATTTCAGAGAATTTTTGCAACACTCACCTGCTCCCGAACACTACCTTTTTCTTCGCCACAACAATTTGTGGTTGATTAAACAAATTCAGTCACTCCAATTAATAAACACAACAATCACAGAGATTAAAGAAAAACGCAATAATAACGTAACAAACAACCACAGCCACCGCTACGAGACAGTATAAACAAAGCAAATGGCGGAATGTCGTCTTGCACGCCGCGACGCCGACAGATCGATACATACTAGACCCTCATATCTTACATGCGTCCAATTCAATACAAATCGTTAAGTTGGTGATTGTGAAAGAATCAGTTTGAATATTTGATTGGTTGATTGTAAAGGACACATGCGTACAGGACGGATTTTTGATAGTAGATTTGTTGTGGAATATTTACGATTTCTCTATTGCCGTAAAATTATTATTGGATTACAAGAAGAAGAAGAAAAAAAAACAACAAATAAATCTATCAATTTGATTAATTAAAGGCAAACAATTAAAATTTCAATGGTAGAAGTAATAAAAATGTAATAAAAGTAATAGAAGGCTTGTATATTACGAGCTTGTAAATCAATACACAAACACACACATACACAGGAGATAATTACATTTTTATAGCCTTTAAATTAATGTACACTTTAACAGCATGATAACATGTAGTTAATTGTGATAATATCGGTATATTATCAACACAATTTTTCTCTTTTAATTATTCATCAATCGGAACGGGTTCAATTGAAAATTCACGACACACAACTACCGCATCATCGTACAGGATCTGTGTTGTGATGATCGCTTTAACAGTCAACGGTTGTGGAAAACCACAATCGTCTAAAGAAATTGTGAAATTCTCCACACTATAATCACCCTAAAATACGAATTCATCTATAGATCTACAGATGAGAACACCAAAGAAAGACGAGTACGTACAGCAGGTATGGGAAATTGATTGGAAACACCAGCAGCTCTGGTAATCTTCTCCCACAAGCCGGGCATCAAATGGGCGAAATCTTCACTAGGTGTACCACGGATGTTTAAGAAATTCCGTGAGTTTACCACTTGTAGATGTAATGAATACTGGAATATCGGAGTGAATCAAATCGGATTGTATAGTGCGCGACTAGTTTTAGTAGACTGCCTTATGGATCACCGAATTTTTTAGCAGATTTCAGCTTTATTGCAACTAATTGTCAAAACATCTTTGGACCTAGTACCTGCTTTGAAGAGAAGATCCAAGAGATTGGTGGAATTTAGTGATTTTAAGACAGTCGGCTATAACAAGTCTTGCACTGTATCTGCAGGTCGACTTACTTTGAATTGGTTGTCGAAAGGTATTTTCAAAGATACATGTCCATTGAACATGTCAACACCATCAATATTGATTAATTCGGTTGTGCAATCAACGATTTCATTATGGTCGTCTTCGGTACAGGTGTTGAGTGATAGAATTTTCAATTTATGAGCAAGCTGGAATTTTTTTACGATTAAGTAGTAATTTAAATCGAATTGATACTCTTACAGTAGAAGTGTAAACTGCGAATAACAATAATAATAGCAAAACAATCAAATCCTTCATTATTGGAACGATTGATTGGATTCAAAGCAAATAAAATTTATTCATTGCCTGGTAAATATTTAAATAATATTGCATTACAGTAGGGGAAAATTATGTGTAATAAACCAGATGTTTTCTGTAATAAATAATTTATAATTAGTGGCAATACAGGAAAGGTTTTTTTTACAGAAAGCAATAGAAAACATGCAATTTTCTGATTAAAACAGTATTACATCGAGCAATTTTCTCGTATGACCTTTCACAATTCAATACTTTATAAAAAATAAAATGTTTTAATAGAGAGTCTGACTCAATTTCCACACAACAGAGGTGATAACATAAGGCTAGAGCCATTCTGTGAAAGAGCCTTTTTATTTGTTTTTCCCTCGCGAGAGATCTCGCGTCGAGACGAAGAAGTCTCTCCTCTCGTACTGTTTCTGAAACAATTACGGCTGCAGTGTAAACAAAATAACTATGTAGTAAATTAACCAATTTGATGTTAATTTTGTAAAGAAGTTTCTTTATTTTGTACCTATAATTATTACTCAAGCCCAGAGTCGAGCGGTACTTTCTTGGGGCCTCAGGCAAGCTTATTTTCGGCGCCTCTACCCAAAAGTTATACACTAGATTTGTATAAGTCGTAACCGAATTCTTTGGCATATTCGTTAATTACGCTCCTATTTATCAAATTGTTTGTTTAACTAAATTTCTGATCGAAAATAGTTCCTTTTGGTAACAAGAAAAATATGTAAAATAATTGTCGACTTTTAATAATTCGTAATAGAAAAGTTTGGTGTCCCATAGAAAAGTTTTCGTATTAAAAGAATTCAAAACAAAGCAAAAATCGACCTTTTCGTACGAGATACTGTTGCACAACTGCAAGAAAAATTGAAAGAAAAACTATTAGTAAGGACTGTCCACGAAAAAAATCATCCACAACCAAAATCTGTTTTTATAACAATAAAACCAACAGATTTTATCTATATTTTCAATAAACATTTCTCAGTACTTAAATACTTAAAAAAGAACAAAAAGTAATTGATGTTTAACTAAACATGTAAAATTCTCTAACCCTTCTCTTTGTTCTTTCCATTTTATTGGTTGCTTTTCTCCTTTCGCTCGAAAGTTAGTAACGTTTAAAGCTACCGCTAAACTTTTCTTTAATTTTTGCTTGACGATAGCCCAATACCGTTCAATTGGGCGAAGTTCTGGACAGTTAGGGGGATTCACTTCTTTTGGTACAATTTGCACCTGATTCCTTTCATACCAATTCATCGCTAGTTTACTGTAATGGCTTTGCGCACCATAAATCTTTTTTCCACTCCTCCTCTTGCAGTAGAAACATAGTACTCTTGTCCGGGAAATTGCTTAAAGTCCGCTTTGACATATGTTTCATCGTCCATTACTACACAGTTGAATTTTGTCAGAAACTGGGTATACAGTTTTCTCGCTCTTTTTCTAGCTTCTAATTCCTTTGTTTCAGATCGATCTGATAACTTACAAACTTTATACGAATTCAACTTGGCTTGACGCTTTATTTTCCAGACATAACTTTTTGATATACCTAATTTTTTGGCAGCATCTCTTACCGAAAGGTTAGGATTTCGTTTGAAAGCAGCAACCACTTTATTCGCCAAATTCTTATTAACTGGACCCGATTTTCTACCTGAATCTGACTTTCTCTCTACTGTTCACGTTTTTCCGTAATTATTCAAGACGCTTTGAACAGTAGAACGCGAAATTCCAATATATTTTGCAATCATATATTGAGTTCAATTGGAGTTTTCTTATTTAGTGCACACAATCAATTTTCTCATTTTTAAATGAGAACGCGACATTTTCAAAATTAAATCAAGAACAATTCTAATTCTGTTGTTAACTACACATGCTTGACAGATGCATAAATTATTATTACCATTGTTTTTCAAAGCCTTCTTGAACACGAAAATTCATTTGAAAATTGGATGATTTTTTTCGTGGACTGTCCTTATTAGAAAAAACAACATGATTACTTGAAAGACACTGGCACTTACACTAACACTAGCACTAAATAATCTCTGACAGGTGGTCTGTAAATCAAATAATTTTTGTGGTCTTTGTGATCGTCTAAATGCCAGAAAATAATTAGTAAAACTATGACACAGTCAAAAAGATACGAATGGGGCGGTTCAATAAAGGCAAGATGACCCTAATAGTGGCCGACTTGCGGATGTAATGAATGAATATGTGCTGCGAATACTAACCTTTGAACAAAAGTTATGCAGGGAACCATTTCTTCAAGAAAACTTGACTTCCGCTTAGGTCTTCTTGTTCCAAAAAGGATGTAATGTTATCTAATGCGGGCGCTTCAATGGTGTCCTTTAAAAAAAGCACAGATGTAAACATCAGCAGACAAGCTGATGGCTCCAATTACTGTCGCTACTGAGGGCATTCTTTGGATTGAGGCTTTAAACTCTTATTCAGAAAACCCTACTGCTGCACGTAGGACAATTATAAAGTTACCAGCTCCAACTTCAACTCACCTTGAGTGCGGTTGTATTGAGTTACGACACCCTTACCCTTCCTCCTTATATTCATATCCTAATTCTACCAGACTGTGTCTCTTTAATAAGCTAAAGAAAGAATTGGAAAAAACTCGAGTTTTTTGAATATTTGCGAGGGATTATTTTTGGGAGTATTGCATTATTGAAAAAGTATTGCACTAAACGTGAACGAAAAATAAAAATTCTTTTTTTATAAAAGTCATTTGTTTCCCACCTGGACAGTTCTTTTCTATCCTTATTTTTCATTTCTTTGTTTTAATATGTGGAATCACAAACGGTGGTAGAATATGAAATATAAATACCAGAAAATTTATTAGATGAACAAATTTTGAGCAATTCTTTGAGAACTGAAAGAATATATCTATTTATTGAATATTAGCAGACCCAGTAGATTTCGTCCCGCTCGTTCATTGATTTATATTCACAAAATTAACAATCTTAATTCTATCAATTAAATTATAATCTGGTAAAATATCGAAATGTTTGAACAATATATTGTTTAATTATTCTGTAAAACTTCAACGAAAGTGAGGTTAGAATCTCTCTTATTTACATTTTAAAATGAAACTGCTAAATTATCAAGACTTATTTCAAAAAGCGTCCAACGATGCGGACGGGTACCCGCTTGTCAAAACTTGTTTCCACAACCGCCTATGTTCCAACATATGAAAACTTTAATGCCCGATTTAACCCCCGTAGGAGTTGAATTTTCAAAAATCCTTTCTTAGTGAGCATTTACATCACAAAAGGAATATATATGCCAAATTTAAAGTCTATCAGACGGATAGTTTAGGAGATATCGTGATGAGTCAGTTAGTGGGAAATTGCTAATATATTATAGATTTATCTGTTGGAAGTCCATTGTACATTTGCCATCAATAATTTTTCTAATTTCCAATTAGACTGATCAAAAATTGATAGTTTTTGTACACAAACTGTTTATAGTCGATTTCATCTTCTAACGTTTTTTGACTTTAAATCATAAATAAAAATTTGTCGTTTACACAATAGACGTAAAATTTACAGTAGCCGTTTAGAGATATCGTAAATCATACAAAGTAGTCGACCAATTCACCATTCACCATTCTTGCAGCAGGTATATACAGGGTGGATTATAAAAAACGCCCCAAGCCATAACTCCATCATTTTTAAAGATACAACAATACTTCTTGAACAAGGTTGTACAGGTTATTATCATCTATGTTTTGGGGTAGATGCCAAATCAATGCTGCTTCCTGTTTCACCGGAAGTGGCATCAACTTCAGTTTCTTAAATGGAACACCCTGTATATTTTATTATTTCTGGATGCAGCGTTAAATTGTCTTTCTAAAAGCTCTAAGGCATTATATGCCTAAAACCAATCGTTAGTTAGATATTCGTCAATTAATGTATTTATTAAAGTAGGCATTTTGCATATGCTTACAAGCTATAGTCATTGATAAATTCAGTAAAGTAGGCTATGGAAAGAATAGACATTTTTTATTCATTTCATTTAAGATAAGCAAACGACTAAACTTATTTTATTAGAGAGATTTCTCAAAGAATCCACCATTCCGTTTCACACAATACTACTTTACAATAACTATTGCTTGTAGGCATATGCACAATGCCTACTTTAATAAATACATTAATTGACGAATATCTAACTAACGATTGGTTTTAGGCATATGATGCCTTAGAACTTTTTGAAAGACAATTTAACGCTGTATCCAGAAATAATAAAATATACAGGGTGTTCCATTTAAGAAACTGAAATTGATGCCACTTCCGGTGAAACAGGAAGCAGCATTGATTTGGCATCTACCCCAGAACATAGATGATAATAAACTGTGCAACCTTGTTCAAGAAGTATTGTTGTATCTTTAAAAATGATGGAGTTATGGCTTGGGGCGTTTTTTATAATCCACCCTGTATAAGGACAGGCATTTTCAAGGGTTTCTTTAAATATTTCTATTTATAATTGCTTGACAAATAAATTCTAAACAATTGAATTTCTAAAAACATGCCGTTGGTGAAAATGGATGGGTGCCGAACTCTTTGCTTTTGTCGGCAAAAAATATAATAAAGAGTAGCGCTGATTATCATCAAGATATGAATGCCGAAATGTTTGAAAACTGGTTGAACAATCAGTTATTATACAATCTGCCATCGAATTCCACGATTGTTATGGACAATGCTCCATATTCGCGAATTTTAGAAAATATTCCAAAAAAGTCTTACAAGAAATGTGACATATTTTCCTATATGGAAAAGAAAAATATTTCTTTGTCAACAAAAACAACAAATGAAGAGTTGTTAAAAAAAATTCAAGAAACTAACGGTCTTGAAAAAAGGATATATATAATAGATAAATTAGCGGAACAAAACGGACACACAGGTAAATAAGTAAATTATACCAAATCACATCAATTAAAACTTTCGATTTTTTCAGTACTCAGACTGCCTCCATATCATTGTATGTTGAATCCAATAGAAATGATATGGAGTCAGTTAAAACATGTCCGAAAATCCAATATAACTTCGGGATTAAGTGTTAGTGTTGTAGATTTGATTCGGAAGAAAGTTGCCAAAATTAATTCTGAAAACTGGAAAAATTGTGTTACACACGTTATCGACGTTGAAAACAGCTTTGTCATCAATACACCAGTTCCAGAATTAATTATAAATCTTAATGACGAAAGCGATTCCGATGACGAAAACACTAATGAATTACAATAATTTTAAGAAAAATATAGAACAAATGTTTTAGAAATTAAATTGTTTAGAATTTATTTGTCAAACAATTATAAATAGAAATATTTAAAGCCACCCTTGAAAATACCTGTCCTTATATATGTCGGCGGCGTACTCTCAAATCAGTCATTTAGAAAAATCCCTAGTCATTCTCTGATCGACTTGGCAGACTGTAAAACGATGAACACTTTGAAATGTTTTACTATTCGCCTGACATTTTCAGGCATTTACTTAAATGCTTTAGAGCATAAAATCTTTTTATAAAATGACTGATTTAAATATCTATTTTTGTCAGGCGTTCTGTAAAATGACAACCTGTGTTACAACCTTATATTTATACCTGCTGCAAGAATGGAGAATGGTGAATTGGTCGACCACTTTGTATGATAATGGCTACTGTAAATTTTACGTCTATTGTGTAAACGACAAATTTTTATTTATGATTCAAAGTCAAAAAACGTTAGAAAATGAAATCGACTATACACTTTTGAACAAGTTTATTTCAAATTTTAAGTCCTTTCTGATAACGCCTCACATTTCAATTAACACCTTTCAGATCTGAACGTACATGCCTTCAGTGTGTATCTCATTGACGTAGTGCATGTTGAAGCTCCTCATATTGTTCGTTGTGGTATCTTGGAAATGTTTTAAAAACAACAGGAACTCGCAGAAATAGAGGACAAGAATGTAAGGATTCAATAACAAAATATTAGAAGACGTTTTTAATGCAGTTATATTAGTGTTTTATTTGTGAGTGGTTTGTTATTTATAATTACAAAAAATACCGTTTTCATTTGTTGTATGAAGTAATTGAAATTTCAATACAAAGAACCTGACCATTTTTACAAGAAAGATTACCAGTTATCCTGAGTTCACCGTAAAGCACCTGCTCCAGATCTACATCATCAGTAGATCCTTGTAGATGAGCTTTATATTCGTTCTACATAAAAATTTCAAAAATTACTCATTAATGCTATGATATACCTATATTTGTATAATAACATACTGCAGGTACCAAATCCAGGTCTGGAAAGGGTGGCTTAAATTGGCATTTAGCTTCTTTCCACACTCTCGGTATAACAGAGTTAACTAATTGGAACGGACAAATCCGCAAAGTGTAGAGTTCATATTGCCAATTATTCTCTTTATATTTATCAATAACAATGTCAACCTACAATTAAGGACAATTTGTTAAAAAAAAATAAAGTCAATTTGTCACTTTATATTCTTACCTCACACATACCAGGCACTAGATCATATGGTATTGTCACATTGCAATCCACATAGTCCCCATCATCATGTTTGACGAACTCAAGTGACAGATTAAAACCACCCGAAGCAGGCGAATCGTCACATGTTTTGGCGTAGTTAAAGTATAAAGTACCTATCGGGCCGCTCTGTAAAAATTGAAAAAAAATTGTAAAATTAGGTTAGGTGGCAATAGTAAATCTTCGTACATCATCACAGTAACTAGTGCCAAACAGCGACACCAGAATAGTGAATAGAATCGGATTATTCATAATTGCCGAACTGAATTGATCTGAGGCATACAAGGCAATATATACTGCTGTAGATTTGCGTGATCTGTCAATAAGAGGAAAACAAATGAAGATAAAATCTATGTAATACAGGGATTAAAACAATAACATTGATGTTTGGAATAATTATGGAAAAAAGTACATATCAATATCGGTTGTTTGCATGTAGATGCCAATCTACAAGGCTTTTGTGAAACTGTCCGGTGATGTGGCATTATTGGATTCTTTAATTAGATGAGGAGAAGTGATTGTGAAGCTGATAGAGCAGTTTGAAAGCATGAAGTACTAAACCTTCTCCTACAATCCTTGATAATCGTGAAACGGAGTACAATTCTAACGCTTTTATCGTAAAAAGTCTAAAATACTTTTCGTATAGGTACACAAATATTTCAAAATTCACTGATTTTTTTATCAAAACGTACAAGTTCTTGATTTATTTAATAGAAATGACAATAATTTATGCATCCAGTATCGGTGCAGACATGATCATAAGCACTTTGTCCGGACAAGATACTTTTTGCATCTGGTAAGGGTCTATATAAATGCGGTGCTGCAGCGCCTCTCTGCTGTAGATAATTTTCAGAAATTGCCGAAATTCGTCAAACCTCCGACAGGTGGTCCGTAAATCAAATAATGTTTGTGGTCTTTGTGATCCTCTAAATGCCAGAAAATAATTAGTAAAACTATGGCACAGTCAAAACGATACGAATGGGGCGGTTCGAATAGGGCAAGATGACCCTAATAGTGGCCGACTTGCGAATGTAATGAATAAATTGTTAACGCTCTACGTGCTGCGACTACTAACTTTTGAACAAAAGTTTTGTTCCAAAAAGGATGTAATGTAATCTAATGTGGGCGCTCCAATGGTGTCCTTTGAAAAAAACAAAGATGTAAACATCAGCAGGCAAGCTGATGGCTCCAATACTTGTGGCTACTGAGGGCATTCTTTGGATTGAGGCTTTAAACTCTTATTCAGAAAACTGTACTGATGTACAGGGTGGACCATTTTCGATGGTTTTGCAGGGTATCTCCTATAAGGAAAGCTCGTACAAAATAACTGATAGCACATTCCTGTCCTACTTTTTCCTGACTAGTCAGATGATGCAATTCTATTTTTGCTATGTTCTTTTGTTTTCAAGTTATTTCCGGTTTTTTATTTTTTCGCGATTTCGAAGCTGCCTTATATTTCGTAGGTTTTCAAAAAAGTTGACGCTTTTTTCACAGTTTCTAGTGTAGTTTTTAAAGCTGATTCTATTTAGCTAATTAGATTTTCTCTAGCTCTCACCGTTTTTGAAATATAACACAAACTTATGTTTTTTTAAATGGAACCTTTATTTAATTGGTCGCTCATTAAATTGCTTATTTTTTCTGATTTCAAATATATATAGTTTGATATAATTACTATCAAAAATGCGGGAGTTATTTTAAAAACTAATTGTTGAGTGTAATTGGATAGCAAATCCAACATTCACGGGTAGAGCAGAAAAATTACAGTACTACCAGTTGGTAGTACTGTTGCTTGAGCTGATCCAATAAAATGGTAAGACTGGCGCTGCTTTACAAGTCAGCTTTCAGAGGCCCACTCTTCTCAAGAGTTGGAAACTCTATTTGTGACGAGGAACACAGCTTATGAGCACTACCAACAATTTAATGGGCCTTCTTCTAATATAACTCAACCCACAACGCTCACAGACGGACAGGAATGATTCGATTTGCTAAACGGTGAAACGCATCCACGGAGTGCCGTCTGAAATTCCTTCTTTAGCTAGCGGGCCAGTACCAGGCCGAGAAGGGGGCCAGGGGGGCATCTACTCCGGGCGCTTTTTCCTATGGGGCTCGGAATCATCTAAACATGAAGAATATTATTGAATGCTTTGCTATATTTATTTTCAGTGCTCAAGAGAGCTTGTTACTGTTGTCCCTATTGCAGCAACATTAAATCCTAGAATTCGATTATCGCACATATTGTGTAATATCATGAATACGTACATACGTGGAGCTTACACAAATGTATACACAAATTACATTGCGGTTGCTAGCAGAATTCATCCCCCACCAATAAGAACTCCCCATATATACATATATACACATATCAACCATATTTCGAGCAATTTTGATTGTAAATAGTTTACTAATTAGATTCGCATTTAATTACAAAACAATATCGATTTTATTTCCTTTTGGATTCCAATATTGAGTTGCTTTATTGGAACAGTAACGTTTTCGTAAAACATGGGGTGGCTAACACAGAAATAGGGAAATCGTCAAATATAGCGAAAGATGAAAGACGAAAGGGAGAGACCTAAAAGATGTTGATTGCCAATTTATTTACCCTACAGGCGACCTATTCTTTATCCCGATTTCTCGTTTTCGTACTTCCACTTGTTACAACAATATTTTCCATGTTTTAGAGCTTTTTTTTTGTGTAACGATCATTAAAAATATCTGGATTGTTAACTATTTCCTACAATCGATTTCCGTTACCATACAATGTCAAAATAATTAATTGATTAATATAAAAAGGAAACATTACTAATGGATCGTACTAGTAAACATGCGACACTTTCTAGTTTCATTTTGTGTCCTTCTCATCACCCACAAAACGCTAAGTGTAAGTAGAATATAAATATTATATATTCGACTGTATCAGAAAAATTGAGTATTTTTTTTTCAAAAGGCACCCTGCACATATTGTTCAGGATATCGAAACAATGGGCCTGTGAAAATATCAGCTCTTAATTTTAATATCTACAGGTGCCTCATCGCGATTTTCTATTTCCCATTTGATTAACATGGGAAAAAGATTCTCTTGCACTTTGGAATTTTATAGCTCACATTCGAAACAATATTTCGAAATGACTAAAATATAGTCTTATACAAAATTTACCGCTCTACAAAAAAGGTCTCTTAGAATTTTTTGATATATTTAGTCCTTCAAAATTTATTCAGGGTTAATGGTAAATTTTTACATTTTTTCAATTTTTTGACGTAATCATCAACTTTATGGAAAATTTTATAGAACATTTTTGTAGAGCATTTTATTCTCTATAACTTATCTCCATAAAAGATTTTGATATTTTTTACAGATCGAAAGTTATTTGACTCACAGTATTGAATGCGAATATATTACTAGAAATTTCTAGAATAAAAAAAATCAGTTCATTGTAAATAACTTACGACCTGTAAGAAATATCGAAAACTTTTAAAAAGATAAGTTATAGAGAATAAAATGCCCTACAAAAATGTTCTATAAAATTTGCCCAAGAAGTCGATGGTTGCGTCAAAAAATTGGAAAAATGTAAAAATTTACCATTAACCCTGAATAAATTTTGAAGGACTAAATATATCAAAAAATTCTAAGAGACCTTTTTTGTAGAGCGTTAAATTTTGTATAAGACTATATTTTAGTCATTTCGAAATATTGTTCCCAACGTGAGCTATAAAATTCCAAAGTGCAAGAGAATCTTTTTCCCATGTTAATCAAATGGGAAATAGAAAATCGCGATGAGGCACCTGTAGATATTAAAATTAAGAGCTGATATTTTCACAGGCCCATTGTTTCGACATCCTGAACAATATT
Source organism: Epicauta chinensis (assembly GCA_021725515.1). Classification (NCBI taxonomy): domain Eukaryota; kingdom Metazoa; phylum Arthropoda; class Insecta; order Coleoptera; family Meloidae; genus Epicauta; species Epicauta chinensis. Next base: position 903,503 of record JAEDXX010000036.1, read on the forward strand.
TGCAGGGTGCCTTTCGAAAAAAAAAATAGTCGATTTTTCTGATACAGTCTAATATATATATATATATTTCGTTCGAGCAACAAATAATCTTTTCTAGTTGAAATACGTCACTGCGATAGAAAACTGCGATAATGGCAAAAGTTATAGTTCAAGTGGAGAGTACAATTATGATGCAAACAAAAGAAGTGTCACTGGAAGACTGAAATTAACATTCGACATAACCCCAGAAAGTGTCGTATGTATACGTTTCTAGTTTCAGGATCAGTTCTATCAGTGAAATATTGACTAACAAAGCGTGATAGGTGAGATAAGATAATGCAATTTGGCGTATTTTTTTCCGAAGTAATTGAACAGGTTACACGAAATCTTAATATTTACATTAAAATGATGGTCTTCATTTGATTTAAAAGACTCCACATCCCTCCTGATCTGCCCAAAATTTTTCAATTGGTCTAGTTCAAGTATCTTTCTAAACAGTTCTGAAAAGTTTGAATTCAAACTTTTTGAGTTTTCTTCTTTGGCTTTATCTTTGTTTCACAGCAATGATATTACTTTTTCCCTGCCTTGCCGATTTCGAAAGTAACGTATATGTCTTCATCAATAATTATAAGCGTCTCTGACTTTTTCGGGGCTCTCTCATCAACAATCTTATGGTATGCAGCCTTTACTCGAACTTTTTTCCTGAATGCTTTGGTACTTAATTTTTTAGCTTTCAACTTATGTAAATAAGGTGGCCATTCGTTAAGCTTTGCCGCAGTTGTGTGGATGAATTATGAACATTTTTCAATTGCTCTACATAGTGCCTTGGTATTTTCGCATACTGGACGACCTGATATCTGTCGCAAAATGAAACAAAAAAATGTTTCATTGATGCATTCGTTTGGCAAACTGTTCCCTTTGTTTTGGTTTAATTTATAGAGAAATCTATTTGAAAAATCAACTGACACACGATGGACTGTTGAACAAGTGGTCAAGTGTCCAATATCACAATGGGTCTTCTTATTTCACCTATCACCAAATTCGCCTAACCATATCCCAATCCGATTGCAATACTTTGAGCCATTCTGGTTGGCAGTACTCGAACATTTATTATTTCTAGTCCTTGTAGGTAAAGATATTGTCCTATCATAAAAATGAAGATGGTGAATGGGAGGAGTATCTAGACCAGAACTTTAATATAGTTGAGCAAGCGGGAAGTGCTTTTAGAGGTGTTTTTCAGAAAATTAAACTAGCCTCATCACCAACACTCGATCCAAAATATATTAATGCTGTAAGTGGATTTGTTTATTTAGTTAGATTTGTAATATTGTTTTACTTATTGACTACCTTCATTAGGGTGATTATACGTTTAGTGAAATTAGTGCAAATGAGTACGATTACACAATAAACACCGACCTAACGGGTGAACACAAAACATACGGTGAGATTCTGGATCCTGATGGTAATCTTGGCTTTTGCATATTGTTCTATTCAATAGTAGAATAATCATAGTGTACAATTTTTTATTATAATTGTTTAACATAACGTATCAAACTTGTAATTGCTTCATACAATAAAGGGTTATGGGTAAAGTAAAAGGAACGTTTCTTTTCTGGTCCACATCTAACAATATAGGGTGAAACCTCCATTTACAAACACCTCCCTCTGCCAAAATTTTCATCTTCCAGAACCTCCCTAATAGGGACACCTCCTATTTCAGAGACTTTTGTCAAGTCCCGTGTGTCTCCATATTAGATACAATCAAGGAACATTAACGATTGATAGTGAAAACAACATTTTTATTTTGCAGATTACACCGTTCGCCTTCGAAATGCCTAGAAAAACGATAACTTAAACATAGTTGGATTTTGCACTGCTTTTGCCGATCCTTGCAAGCAATCTGTCAATAATTCGACGAACCCAACATGTGTACAATTTGATTAATTTCTAATCAAGTCCATTATTCAGTCTTTTCGTTCACAAACCTATCAACAGTAACAATGTTGTTATTAGTCGCGCCTTAATCTTGAGCATATTATTAGTAAAATCTTAAATCTTCTTTAATCTAAATAATCTGTTGTAATTCATCACAAGACGAAATAAAGCAGTCTAAACAAACGTTGGTTGTGTTTCCTTTTTGTTTTTTTTTCGTTAATTTTTGAAAGATAAATTGTTTCAATTATTGAATACTTTATGACTTTAGATTGTAGCAACGTCAACAACAAGTCAATTATAATTTACACACGAATAACTTTTGTAATTCTTATGAGAATAATAATCAAGCGAAACGCTATAGAATTTGTATGTTTTTATTATATTAAATTGGCATTTATCTTATCTGGTGTTCGGCAACATTTACAGGAATTGTATTGTTTCAGAACTGAAATAACTATTTACAATATAGACTACAGCATCATATCAAACTATTCAACATTTTAATACAACGGAAAGTTTGAAAACTAGGCGTATTCGAATTGTTTGTTGTTATTGTTGGTGGGAGATATGTACAACAATACCGTTTTACAGAGCTGTTCATTTAAATTTCTAGAAATTCCCATTATAATTTCAACATTCTCCATTTATTTATTCACTTGTAGAATTGACGGATCGAAGGGTGAATAAATAGAATTGAAGACTTATCGTCAAGAGAATAACACCCCTATCTCGAGATATTCTCCAATTCTAATCCAAGTCGAATTATTTACATTTCAACCATTTTAAAAATCGATACAATACGAACTTGTGCGCTATTTACATTAAATATAGAATAATTGTGGACGAAATTTTGCATAAACTGTACTTTAGGTGTTGTACAGGCTTTACCCCCATACGTGGTGCAAATTCAAGATCGATATACGACTCAGTACAAAACAACCAACATTTGAAATGGATACGCCATAAAAAAACGACAAAATTGTTATTCTTATGTCACTTTTTATATTCAAATTAGATTCGCAATCGTCAACTTAATTCGTGTTTGATAACACAAATTATGTTGGATAATCCGTATCGGGGGTCGCGAGTACAACGATATAAAATCGGGGATGATACTCGAATATCTCTCGGCTACGATGAAGAGCTTAAAGACCTGTTACCACATGGAAGACATCATAAGATTCCCATGATTTTCTGGACGTACCTCGTACATCAAAATGTCAATTTGTGTAAAACTTCATTTGCTCTTGATTCGCGTTACAAATTAATATCATAAATTATAAATACTTTTCGTAAAACAACAGAGAAAGATAGAGGTGAATAAATCGGTACGCCATCCATATTTCTGCTACAATCTCGCATTGCCCTGCCATCAATTTCAGCCAGACTAATTGCTTTTTATTCCCAATTAAATTCTGGATGTTATTATTGTTATAAGAGCCTCACTAATAATCATCCCTTATCGTAGTAGATAAATAATAATAGAACTGTTACTATTGCAATATATTACTCATACCGTTGGTATTGACTTAATAGTGAATCAGTCACGAAAAGTAATAAAATCTCAACAAGAACATCCCCTTGAGTGCCTGCTAGATTTGCTACTGTTGTTGGAAAATATTGCATTTCAAATGGTGCGGGGGGGCGAATTCTTGTCACTGTATTATCAACTTGTTGTAACAACGTTTTCGGCAAGACATCTCTTAATAAAAAGATAAGTTGATATTTAAGGGGGGCGACATATCAACCGGTGACAGTTCCATCAAATCGAACACAATGAACGAGAAGAGTGTAAACGGTTGGGAAAAAAATTGTATATAGAAATATGACACGGACATACTTTCTTATTTACTTGAAGCTACTACCGATAAATGTAGACATTTTAACAATTTCGTTTGCTGTCAATATCAAATTTCCTTTTATATATATACAATTTCTTCCTGTTCACGCTCCCACACAGTAATGTAGACAATTGCTGAATGGAATGCACTTGGATGAAAAGTCTTTCCTATATTGCACAATTGTTGGTAAGGCGTGTGTGATTTTGAAGTGTCGACAATTTTGATGAAAAGCAACAATATATT